>OW240923.1:5776120-5806238 GCA_933207985.1 Pelobates cultripes | reverse complement strand
CCCACCGTGCCCAGGGCCCCTCACACTGCCCCCACCGTACCCAGGGCCACCCTCACCGCCCCCACCGTGCCCAGGGCCACCCTCACCGCTCCCACCGTGCCCAGGGCCCCTCACACTGCCCCCACCGTGGGGCCCCTCACTGCCCCCCACCGTGCCCAGGGCCCCCCTCACTGCCCCCACCGTGCCCAGGGGCCCCCTCACTGCCCCCACCGTGCCCAGGGCCCCTCACTCCCCATGGAGCTGACCTTGAGTACCCGGATCCCGGCTGCCCTGGGTGGCGGTGGCTCAGGCCCTCCCTCCCCCGGCTGCCCCGGTGTGTGTCCGTCCATCCTCACAGACCGAATGACAGTGACAGCAGCCCGGCCAATCCCGGCAGGCCCCGCCCAGGAGCAGGTGACAGCCTGACCGAGTCAGCCAATCACAGCGCAGCCTCACACACACACATGGCCCAGCCAATGACAATCGCCTCCGCCTACAGTGAGCGCATCCACGGCGGCCATCTTTGTTACTGGCAGTGAGCTTCCACCTCCCACTCAGGGCAGGTGTGAGGATGGAAGTCATGTGTGGACTACAATTCCAACTATCCCCAGCCAACTGCATAGCCTAACTAAATAGGGAAAATCAATCATGGAAACTTTTATTTTAGGCACCTCAAAAATAGAGCATATATTATTACTCCACAGCAATAATACTCCCAGTAACAGAGCTCCACAGCAATAATACTCCCAGTAACAGAGCTCCATGGTAATAATACTCCCAGTAACAGAGCTCCACAGCAATAATACTCCCAGTAATGTGTCTTAGTGTATAACAGAGCTCCACAGCAATAATACTCCCAGTAACAGAGCTCCACAGTAATAATACTCCCAGTAACAGAGCTCCATGGTAATAATACTCCCAGTAACAGAGCTCCACAGCAATAATACTCCCAGTAACAGAGCTCCACAGCAATATTACTCCCAGTAATGTGTCTGAGTGTATAACAGAGCTCCACAGTAATAATACTCCCAGTAATGTGTCTGAGGGTATAACAGAGCTCCACAGCAATAATACTCCCTGTAATGTGACTGAGTGTATAACAGAGCTCCACAGTAATAATACTCCCAGTAATGTGACTGAGTGTATAACAGAGCCCCACAGTAACAATACTCCAAGTAATGTGTCTGTGTGTATAACAGAGCTCCACAGTAATAATACTCCCAGTAATGTGTCTGAGTGTATAACAGAGCTCCACAGCAATAATACTCCCAGTAATGTGTCTGAGTGTATAACCGAGCTCCACAGCAATAATACTCCCAGTAATGTGAGTGTATAACAGAGCTCCATAGTAATAATACTCCCAGTAATGTGTCTGAGTGTATAACAGAGCTCCACAGTAATACTACTCCCAGTAATGTGTCTGAGTGTATAACAGAGCTCCACAGCAATAATACTCCCAGTAGTGTCTGAGTGTATAACAGAGCTCCACCCTAATAATACTCCCAGTAATGTGTCTGAGTGTATAACAGAGCTCCACAGCAATAATACTCCCAGTAACGTGACTGAGTGCATAACTGAGCTCCACACTAATAATACTCCCAAGTAATGTGTCTGAGTGTATAACAGAGCTCCACAGCAATAATACTCCCAGTAATGTGTCTGAGTGTATAACAGAGCCCCACAGCAATAATACTCCCAGTAATGTGTCTGTGTGTATAACAGAGCTCCACAGCAATAATACTCCCAGTAATGTGTCTGAGTGTATAACAGAGCTCCACAGCAATAATACTCCCAGTAATGTGTCTGAGTGTATAACAGAGCTCCACAGCAATAATACTCCCAGTAATGTGTCTGAGTGTATAACAGAGCTCCACAGCAATAATACTCCCAGTAATGTGTCTGAGTGTATAACAGAGCTCCACAGCAATAATACTCCCAGTAATGTGTCTGAGTGTATAACAGAGCTCCACAGCAATAATACTCCAGTAATGTGTCTGAGTGTATAACAGAGCTCCACAGCAATAATACTCCCAGTAATGTGTCTGAGTGTATAACAGAGCTCCACAGCAATAATACTCCCAGTAATGTGTCTGAGTGTATAACAGAGCCCCACAGTAATAATACTCCCAGTAATGTGTCTGCGTGTATAACAGAGCTCCACAGCAATAATACTCCCAGTAATGTGTCTGAGTGTATAACAGAGCCCCACAGCAATAATACTCCCAGTAATGTGTCTGAGTGTATAACAGAGCTCCACAGCAATAATACTCCCAGTAATGTGTCTGAGTGTATAACAGAGCCCCACAGCAATAATACTCCCAGTAATGTGTCTGAGTGTATAACAGAGCTCCACAGCAATAATACTCCCAGTAATGTGTCAGAGTGTATAACAGAGCTCCACAGTAATAATACTCCCAGTAATGTGTCTGAGTGTATAACAGAGCTCCACAGCAATAATACTCCCAGTAATGTGTCTGTGTGTATAACAGAGCTCCACAGCAATAATACTCCCAGTAATGTGTCTGAGTGTATAACAGAGCTCCACAGCAATAATACTCCCAGTAATGTGTCTGAGTGTATAACAGAGCTCCACAGCAATAATACTCCCAGTAATGTGTCTGAGTATATAACAGAGCTCCATAGCAATAATACTCCCAGTAATGTGTCTGAGTGTATAACAGAGCCCCACAGCAATAATACTCCCAGTAATGTGTCTGAGTGTATAACAGAGCTTCACAGCAATAATACTCCCAGTAATGTGTCTGAGTATATAACAGAGCTCCATAGCAATAATACTCCCAGTAATGTGTCTGAGTGTATAACAGAGCCCCACAGTAATAATACTCCCAGTAATGTGTCTTTAAACTACAAGAAATGTGTTTAGAAATATCTGTGTAAATAAGATGCATTGTTTTTCTTTAAATTCCATTTTCATGGCACTCCAGTAAAACAAGTTGATTGTACTCAATGCATGAGCAACAGTCCACCTGGTGGATGATGAAGGCAAAATAGTGTCGTGGATCAATGTTTTAATAAAAATAAAAGGGGTGGAATCCACATGGACCCTAATAGAATTAGTAGGAATGTTTCATTGCTCAAGCTTCCACGTTTTCTCATTCATTACAGGTCCCACCTGCTGTAAGATTCTGTCTGAAATATAGGATCAGGAGATTTATTGAATACTACCCGCTGAACTAATCCAGTCAATGGAAAATTTGCTGAATAGTTTTGCCGTTGTGTTTTTTGTTGTCATGCGAACCTCATTAATTCTGCACCTTTGTGATCTCTCACAGAGACAGCAAGAAGAAAGAGCAGGCTTTTCAGGATAGATATAGAAAAAGTACAAAGCACGGATGGATCCACTTGTAATTTTACGAAAGAAAACACCCACATAACTCCACATTTATTTCAAAGATAAAACTGCAGGGTTTTAAAAAAAAATTTAAAAAAATAAACTTTATTCAGTCATACATTCCAGAGAAGGACAGACAGGGGGAGTGTCACACATTTCACACTTATTAACAAGGACTGAGCCAAGTCTTCAAGCATTGGAGGTTTTAGCTACTCCTTTGTCTGCTGGCCTGGATTTCTGGAGAACCCACCCACTATTTAGTGTATATATTCCCCAATGAATACATGCAATTATTTCTCACACATATATTCTTTGGGAAAGCATAAGAAAGTGCTGGCAAAACCTGCACCTGTTATGAATTGCTGCCTTTTGAGCCCATCTCCCTTCTTCCCAGCAGAGACTTTCATACTCCTCACAGGAAAATAGCCAGTGTTCTCATTGAGAAAACGGAACCTTTGCATGAATTATGTGCACACACTGGCCTAAGCACTTCTATAAACTGGGATTAAAATCTCCTCACCCGTAAAGAACTTCCTTGCTTTTTTTGTTTTCAATAAAATATACATGCACACAAATAAATACAACTAGATCTCCCATGATACATACAGTTAATATGTGAAGGTGGTCTAAATTCTGGTGAATTATGTGAAACAATTATTTTGTACAAATTCAAAAGCCCATACCTGTAGGAAGCAGTAATAATCGTAATCGAATCAGTGTTTTGTTTCTTCAATTTATTTATCTGTGATGCCCTTTGCCTGCATCTTTCTACCATGTACCTGTACAACTCATAACATCCAAAGCGCAGAGTTGTTTCCCAGGTATACCTACCCAACACCCAGGTCATGTCTCTGGTAAATGACAGTAGAATCACCAATAGGTTTGCTTATTAAACTGGGAACTACAGGTATGGAAAATAAAATCATGGGAGTTGTATTACAGCAACATCTAGGAGGCCAGTGGTTGAGATACCTGGTTTAAAATGTTTTGGGTTTTTTTTGGTTTGTTTTTTTAAAAAGCACCATTTAAGCAAATAAACGCAATACAGTAGTTTTCCTATATAGCTCTTATTTACAAGAATACAACTCTTATTCATAGTCAACCACCACTGCTGTGGGGCACAGGGAACCTCACAAAAAAACTATTAAATACACACAGGTTCTGCGGCAGCAGCAAGCTGGTGAAACATTCTTCCCGTAGTAATCCACCTTACCGTCATATTAATTGAATAGTTCACACTGAGCCACCATTCAGCCACTTATCCCTCAAAAGGAGTCATATATTGGTATTTATAGAACAGTGGTAGAATTTATTTTTCTATGTTTGAAAATTGACTTAACATCAAAGCAATCCGATAAATGTATATTCAATTTTAGAAAATGACACTGGGCTGCTCATGAATTGGAAATGTTCTGCTAAGTGTGGCCTGTATGACAAGTCAGGTTTTGTCAGATGTAGATTCGAGTCCATGAAGGATGAAGCTCTCTGAAGATGGTACTCAAAGCCAGAGAAGGGGGTGATGGGTTTTCATTTTATTCTTTATTAGTCACTTTTCATAATTTGTTTCAACCAAAAGACGATAATACACATCAGTCTAAGTACCCCATGAAAATGTTTACACCCTTAATGCTCCCCAAAGAGACTTAGTTTTATTTTTACAAGTTTGCTTTTACATCTCAAAAATAAGCCTGCAGTAATTAGCAGTTCGTTATCCACCCCACTCACAGATGGAATCTGAATGTTCCTTTAAGGAGGCGACCAGGTGGGTGTTCAGAGAATTGTAACTTGCTAGAACAGCAAAAAGGAAAAGACATTACAGGAACGGGGAGGCAGAAGAATGCCCCAAACACAAAGTAAAAACACAGAGTACCAACAGGTGTATCATCAAATGCTGGCCTAGCCAGTGAGAGAACGCCTTCAACCAGGGCCTGCTGCTGGAGAGGAGAGCATAGCACAGCAGCACCTGGGGCCCTGTCTATTTGTTCTGAACAGAGGGAACAAGTTCTCATCTCAACAAGAGGAAAGATCATGTCCACCCGTATCCCTGCTGGAAGCTGTACAAATCCATCCTGGGTTCTCAGCAGATGGGGAGGGTAGTATGCCTCTCGACTGGCCCACACTGGGAGATGCAGTCTCATGTGCGCCACCATTGACAAGTTAATATTAAATGGACATGCAATGCCTTGCCACCATCACTACCAGGCACAGATTGTCTAGTGGAATCAATTGATTTAGAGTCCGTTAGCAGCTGCAACTAATTACAATAGTTTGATATCTAGAAGGTCAGATACTGCACTTACAGAGAACTTCAGATCTGTTTTGTTTAACATCTCTCTAAGATCCTGATTATCATCTCAGTACCCTTAAACAAACAAAAAACACTACCGCATTATCCAGCAGGAGAGAAAATCCATAAATGCTGAGGTATGTCTGCTCTTCAGGAATGCTGTGGCTCCTTAATATTTCACATATATTTCTACCATCTCTTAACCGTTAAACCAGTCTATGTTAGGCATAGTTCCCCTCTACACAGCTCATCACCATAGACAGCCGAGGCATGAAGTAACCCCTGCCCTACTCAGAGACTGCACCTGCTTACCATGACATGGGAGCTGGGCTTTACAGTAACATTAGCACGGGTCTGGAAGGCGTCAGAGCTCAATTCTAATCAAGTTTGAATCCAGTAGAGAGAGGAAATACAGGCAAACGGGGGGTTCGGAGGGAAGGCAGCGATGGAATAGCAAGCATCCCCAGGCACAGCATTTTATCAAACCACATTTTAAAAACAAAACGTAACTCTCCATTGAAGAGAGCGCAGGATAAAGAGCCTGGAGGGCGTTAGGGGTGAGTGGAACCATGGAGGCGGGAATGTACAGAGTGAGATGGGGAGGGTAAGAACACAAAATTCCAGGACAGCCATTCAGGGAAAATCAACTCCATCTCCCGCTGGGAGAGGTGAGGGTCGGGAGAGGTCAGGCTGCTCCTTCCTGAGTTGGAGGAGTAAGAGCAGCAATGTCCTCACCTTGCGCTCATTGCTTCGTTCAGCTGCAGAATGTCCCTCAATTCTTCTCTGCTACCCCATGGCCCAAAAAGTGCAATCCTTGCCAATCCAGGGGCAGAGGCTCCAGCCCAGAGTTCCTTCATCTTGGGTGGGGGGGAGAATATGGACATAGCTCTGTCTTATTGCCAGGACTGAGGGGGAAAGTTGCTTACTTCAGCGAGATCCTGCATGGCTGAGCCCTTATGATTATAGGTCAGCTTGATCCGCATGCGCAGCTGTTGCTGCAGAAACAGACAAAACACAAACAGAATGAGTACAACAGAAAAGGGAAGAGGATATACAGCACGCAGCCTGCCAGGAGAGAAACGACATATCAGCCGGCAGGAGCAGAAGAAGGAGGCAACAAACTCATCCTTTAGGTGATTGAGAAGGGAGCAAGGCGCACGGCATTCAGCAGGGCAGGAGAGGGGAGTGTCGCGCTCGGCATACAGCAGGGCAGGAGAGGGGATCATTGTGCTCATTAGGCAAGGATGCCATTCCCATCATGTTTTTCTAGACACAATTTAATGCTGCATGATTCATTAATTTACTGCCTACAGCATTTGACTTACAGGACAGCACTTTCTAGATACTGCCCCTGAGCTAGTATAAATAACGTGTGCACATGGGAATATAGCATCCCTAAAAGAAGGAGCAGCAGGGGACAGACACATGAAGGTAGATCAACGTACTCTAAAGGGAAGATGGTACTTACTTTCTGGGGGTTGAGAACCTTAATGACCTGTGTTACACTGCCAGCATTGAAAGCCGGAAGGACATTACTGCTTGGGGAGAGGAGCTGTAGCTGGAACGTCTGGCGGGCAAAAAAAAAAAAGAAAAGATTTAGGAATTGTTGCAGGTTTAAAGGAACACTATAGTCACCTAAATTACTTTAGCTAAATAAAACAGTTTTAGTGTATAGATCATTACCCTGCAATTTGCCACACCTCCCCTGGCTATGATTGACAGAGCCTGCATGAAAAAAAAACTGGTTTCACTTTCAATCAGATGTAATTTACCTTAAATAATTGTATCTCAATCTCTAAATTGAACTTTAAATCACATACAGGAGGCTCTTGCAGAGTCTAGCAAGCTATTAACATAGCAGAGGATAAGAAAATCTTAATTAAACAGAACTTGCAATAAAGAAAGCCAAAATAGGGCTCTCTTTACAGGAAGTGTTTATGGAAGGCTGTGCAAGTCACATGCAGGGAGGTGTGACTAGGGTTCATAAACAAAGGGATTTAACTGCTAAATGGTAGAGGATTGAGCAGTGAGGCTGCAGGGGCATGTTCTATACACCAAAACTGCTTCATTAAGCTAAAGTTGTTCAGGTGACTATAGTGTCCCTTTAACCAAAAGCAAAAGTCTAAATCCAGTAGAGGTTCCCCATAAAGGTGCTATTCCAGAGAGAAACTCACATATATCATGCCTAAATGCTGTGTGTGTCTCTGGGGAAAAAAACCATTAGTCTCTCTGCTAGATAACCAACCCGCCTCACACGGAATACCTTTGGTACTGCCGCCTGAAACACAAAGTCGGTCATATCACTGTCTGTGCTGTTGGATGCTTGCGTTGTAATCACCGTCACACTGGCATTTGTGCTGGATCTTTCAAATGTGAATTCGATTTTCAGGCCATTCTTGTTATATGCAGTGATGGGTGGAATAACTGCAACTAGAAAAATTAAAAACATTTCCACATTGAGCTTTAGTTTGGGGGTGAATATATATGGTATTAGTTACAGCGGATTAATGTTGGGATCCCTTTAGTTTATTCTGCCTTATTTTGCATTTTTTAATTGAATTTTACAAAATTAAAAATAAATCTACTTGTCCAAAGGACTAAAGAAGTAGCCCGATCTGCTTGTCCTGACACGAAAATAATTCCAGATAGAGGCCCCTGCAAAGAGCGCAGGACATTGACAGGGTTATTCACTCAACATACAGACTCCAAGCACCATGACCACTTCAAGACACTGAACAGGTCACGGTGCTTCGAGTAATCCTTTAATATTCAAGAATATGTAACTTGTGAGAGACAAACTAACCTGAAATATCATTGAAGAGAGGCTGCGTTGAGAGTCCATCCAGCAGCAGCTGTGGGGCAGGCATCTGTGGAACAGGAGCTGGAATTCCTGAATTATTACAAGAAGGAACTCATTAACCAAAAAGTAAAATTATATAAATAGTATTAGGTTAACAACTCAATTCTTAAATTGTAACCCCAGTTCCATGACTCATACTTCAATTGTAAAATCAAATAGAAAAATCTGGTAAATACAGATCCAATCTGTTCTAGTAACTCACACACTGTGTGCAGCTCTTTGTGGACCAATAAGTATGCTGCACCAGTTCCAATCATTGGAGAACCCATGAAACAGCATGAAAACCCACCAGTAAAGGAACCAATTCTTAAAACAAAGTCTACCCTCCACTGGTAAATCTCATACAGAATCCCACCGCAGCACTCACCACCAAGGTTTAGGTCTCCAAGAAGATCTAGAAGCTCCCCTCCTACCGATGACTGCTTGGGAGGAGGTGCCGTGGGTATTACCAGCTGAATGTCGTTTCCTCCTAATAGATCTAATAAATCATTGGCCTATTGAAGGGGGGGAAAGTGTTTAAAGGTGATTTAAAAAAAAAATGTCTTCTGCACAGGAAAAACTGGGCAAGGGGTCTGCTGCATACCTGGCTCACTGGTGGGTTGCTGGCTGGGAGTGGTTTGGTTTCGGTTATTGCAAGTTCAGTCTCTCCATTAGTTTGAGCCAAATCTGTTGGTCCATTTGATATTGTCTTTTCCATGATGGGCATTCTTTCCAGAAGAGCAGGCCTACAGAGAGGCAATGATAACTTTGATCTCCAAAAATGGAAAGTGACAGACAGGGACAGAAGCTGTAGCCTGGCTGATATCCATCCTTACCTCATGTGGTCATACTTCTTGAACAAAGCATTATATTCCACGGCCCTCTGCTGCAGCTCAACATCAATGCTGCTGCCATAAATGGAAACCACCTTCTTGATGCGACTACAGGAAATAAACAGTAAAACACAATGATCAGACTACAATATTAATTCAGTAGTCAAGGCATAACAACACAGTTCAAACCTCCCATTCAATGGCAGCCTCTAGGCGCAAACCTCCACTCTCCCCATTCTACTGAAATGTGTAGGCGCAATCCTCAACCCCTCCCATTCTACGGCAGTGTGTAGGCGCAATCCTTAACCCCTACCATTCAATGGCAGCCTCTAGGCGCAAACCTCCACTCTCCCCATTCTACTGCAGTGTGTAGGTGCAATCCTCAACCCCTCCCATTCTACGGCAGTGTGTAGGCGCAATCCTCAACCCCTCCGATTCAATGGCAGCCTCTAGGCGCAATCCTCAACCCCTCCCATTCTACGGCAGCCTCTAGGCGCAATCCTCAACCCCTCCCATTCTACGGCATTGTGTAGGCGCAATCATCAACCCCTCCCATTCTACGGCAGTGTGTAGGCGCAATCATCAACCCCTCCCATTCTACGGCAGTGTGTAGGCGCAATCATCAACCCCTCCCATTCTACAGCAGTGTGTAGGCGCAATCATCAACCCTTCCCATTCTACGGCAGTGTGTATGCGCAATCATCAACCCCTCCCATTCTACAGCAGTGTGTAGGCGCAATCATCAACCCTTCCCATTCTGCGGCAGCGTGTATGCGCAATCTCAACCCCTCCCATTCTACGGCAGTGTGTAGGCGCAATCCTCAACCCCTCCCATTCTATGGCAGCCTCTAGGCGCAATCCTCAACCCCTCCCATTCTACGGCAGCCTCTAGGCGCAATCCTCAACCCCTCCCATTCTACGGCAGTGTGTAGGCGCAATCATCAACCCCTCCCATTCTACGGCAGTGTGTAGGCGCAATCATCAACCCCTCCCATTCTACGGCAGTGTGTAGGCGCAATCATCAACCCCTCCCATTCTACAGCAGTGTGTAGGCGCAATCATCAACCCTTCCCATTCTACGGCAGTGTGTATGCGCAATCATCAACCCCTCCCATTCTACAGCAGTGTGTAGGCGCAATCATCAACCCTTCCCATTCTGCGGCAGCGTGTATGCGCAATCCTCAACCCCTCCCATTCTACGGCAGTGTGTAGGCGCAATCATCAACCCCTCCCATTCTACGGCAGTGTGAAGGCGCAATCCTCAACCCTTCCCATTCTATGGCAGTTTCTAGAGAAAATCTCAACCCTTGGCGTTTTAGTGCAATATCTACCCACCATATAACAGTCAAGATACACAATATCCTAAAAGTTATTCTCTAAAGTGAGGATACAAAGTGAATTCCGAGTGACTATAAAATTTAAGGTACAAATAGCTGAACAGGAATCATTCTCCAAGGCTGCTATACTTCCAGTTTGGCTACTTTGAACTCTCCCTTTAGTACATAGCCCTGCCTGTCTAGCTATCCTCCCTTATATTAGATCCATGTCATTAGTGGTACCTACTTAATAGTGTTGCTGAACCTGGTGGAGTTTTTCATGATGGCTGTCAGGGCAAAGCCACGGGTAACAGAGGAGGACATGTTGGAAATCAGAACGCTCTCCAAAAGATCCAGAACTTCATCTTCTGTGACCTGAGTTTAACACAGAATCTCAATGAGACACCTGAGAACCACCTTAACAGAAATTGCCCTCCTATGTGATATGTGTTACCTGAATTGGCTCCTCTTCCTCACAATGGCCTGAAACCAGCAAGTCTCCATACTCTCCTATACACCAGGAGCACACCTGCACCAACGGTTGCTAAAGAAAACACGCAAAATAGCTCAAACAAGGAATCCAGGAAGCTTGAAATACAATGAATAGCAACGGCACCACCTTGTGGCATTTGTTGGTACTGTGTGAAATGAAGCACAAGAACCTGCTTTGTCAGCTTTACCGTGCATAAAAACGCAGCATACCTGAGAGATGTCATCTACAATCGCCTTATAGAGCTTCTGTACTGTGTATTCGTGCATCTCTGAGCTATTGGTGATGAGCTGAATAAGATTAGGGACTGCATCGTCTCGTACATAACTTCCAGCCTAAACAAATAAAAATAAATAAACAGAGGAAATAAAGAATGGCTGGAGATAAAACCAATTAGGTCAAGTCAGAGGAAAAGTGGACAAAGTGCGAGCTACACACAGAAGAAGAAGGCAAAGAACAAAATAAGAGACTCAGAGAAGGGGGAGGGAGAATAGGCCAGGAGATAAGAAAGGGGGAGGAAAGGGGGGGGGGGGAGAATAGGCCAGGAGATAAGAAAGGGGAGGGAGAAGAGGCCAGGAAATAAGAAAGGGGGTGGGGCTGAGAAGAGGCCAGGAGATAAGAAAGGGGAGGGAGAAGAAGCCAGGAGATAAGAAAAGGGGGGGGAGAAGAGGCCAGAGATAAGAAAGGAAGAAGAGGCCAGGAGATAAGAAAGGGGGGGGGAGAAGAGGCCAGGAGATAAGAAAGGGGGGGGGAAGAGGCCAGATGGCAGAAAGCAGAGAAGAGGCCAGAGATAAGAAAGGGGAGAGAAGAGGCCAGGAGATAAGAAAGGGGGAGAACAGACCAGGCGATAAGAAAGGGGGAGAACAGAACAGCCAGGAGATAAGAAAGGGGGAGAACAGACCAGGAGATAAGAAAGGGGGAGAACAGACCAGGAGATAAGACATCATTGATTGAGTAGAAATTATTCTAAGAAACGTACTGTGGTAAGAACCCGCATGATCGTGTCTATATGCCATCGCTTTGAAGGAGCGTATCTGCAAGAAAGGAAACAAGGAAGACGTTATCCAACCCTTTAACACTCACAATGCAATAATTAACCTATGGGGCACGAGGCTCCTCGAGAGTTAGATTGAATCCACTGCCTACAAAATAAACCGCCTTTACATAAACCAAGTGCACACACGGTCACTATATTACATTAACGACAATCAGCGGTTTGCCAGAATTCCCCTGACTGACTGCTTATCAAGCTTGCTGCTAAATGTCTGTAACTGATGCAGGAAGGAAAAGGAGATTAGAGAGCTCTATCTGCTGATCGCACAATCCGTTCCGTGGCAGGGACAATTAAAATATCATCTTATAACCACAGCAGGCAGCAAAATTTCTACAGTACATTTTAACTTTTGGAGAATCAGGCACTGTGCAGCCCAATACCTGCTCCCCTAGCATGAAGTGATGTAATTAAATGGTTACTGAGCAGCAGTGTAGCATTTGGTAATGAAACAGTAGCTTGCTGGGCTGTGATCACACAAAATACTTACTTTTCAGCAGCTAAAAAGATACCGGAGGCACAGTCTGCTTTAAACTCTGGCTCGCAGGAGTCCAGGAAATACAGTAGTTCTTTCATCATTCCGCGGATATTGTTTCCATTCACCAAAGCAAAGCTCAGCTCCATGGCTCGCCTAGGACGGTAAATGGAATAATGGGCATATGGACAGAGCGCATTCACAGAATAGTATGGACTGTTACAGGTCCGGTGTGGGCGTTGTCAGGTTTCTGAATCTCAGCATAGCCACAAGACTCTGCCGATGGATCACTTAGTAATCATCATTCAACATCCCCAACACCTTCATTCTGCCACCTACTAACATGACTCCGAGTGAACCAGGGCTGTACACACGGACAGATTAACTCACTGAGAATGGTACTTACAGTCAGCCATCCACCACCAGCTGTTTGTGTTACACATATCAAGAAGCCCTGCTTTATCTCCTTCAGAGCTGGCACCTGGATGGTAGACTTGTGTAAATATTTGTTTTGACCAGTGCATCCAAATCAAAATCCTTAGAGTTCAAACCTGAGTGAATCGATTCATCTGGGATTTACTTGTGGAGTCTTTTTCAATGACTAGAGCTCAACAGGTAAAACCTAGACCATCCGATCCACTTGTTTAGTTATGGTTTAAAAAGGATTTTGATTTCAGACAAAGTGACAAACACATTTTTTGCGCAAGTCTACAGGATAGTCAGGAGGAGACTACGACCTCTAACAGACCCTGCAGCACCGGGGTGGCTCCCTGATCAGGACTCAGTGTGACGGAGGAGCCTGGTGGGACCATAGACAATGTACTGACACACATGATGGGGTTGGTAGGAAACGAGAACCGTGTCACCGGGCAGCCATTACTTGTAAATATGTGTATGGATGTGACAAACTCAGAAAAGTAGACAAAGCATTGCTGATAAAATGCCCAGCAGTGGATAAACGGAACTGACATAAAAGAAATACAATGAGGAGTATTTACTAAAACTAGGAACTTTTGGAAATTTACAAGGAAGGCAAATGTGAGGTGAAAACGAAAGTGTTGAATATTTCTCTAATCTGCTATTTTGACCTGAGATGTTCAATTCCCTTGTCTGTTACCCTCACTTTACCCTTAATTAAGTGAATTGACTAACAATAAGGAATGAATGGATGGTACAAGAGGAGCTAGGAAATAAACCAATAATGAGGATTCTGTTATTTTAAAGAAAATAGGAATAAACACACTACAGACAAGCTATTCTCTCACCGTTTAATGGACACATCCAAGTCTTTCAGGCAATCCACTATAGTGCTGCGGTGTCTCTGCACTGCATTGTGGTCAGTCTGTACGGTCTTTAACAGGGACGTCAGAGCGACATATCTGGAATAGATACAGAAAGTAGATAACCCAGGCACATGGGCACAGCATAGCCTGAGATCTCACACTCCGAGCAGTGTATATTCACACAGCAAGTACTCACCGAATATTCTTGTCATTATTTAATAAGAATCTTCCTAGAATATTAATAGCCAAAACCTGCAGACAAGAATTATATTAAAAACAAGCCATACAGGTTAGGAAGCAAGGATAAAATGAACATTGCATAGCCACAGAGGAAAAGAACAGATGGATAGGAGAAAGGGGAGCAGATAAAA
Source organism: Pelobates cultripes (assembly GCA_933207985.1). Classification (NCBI taxonomy): domain Eukaryota; kingdom Metazoa; phylum Chordata; class Amphibia; order Anura; family Pelobatidae; genus Pelobates; species Pelobates cultripes. The sequence continues at coordinate 5,791,962 of OW240923.1, read as the reverse complement.
AAATAAAATGGTATGGTGTGTCCAGAAGGTGAGTTTAAGCAACTGGACAGGGGGTTGTAAAGTACAAGACGAGAGAGGTGTGGATGCAAAAATAAAGAGGGTTAGAAAGACGGTAGAACCCACAAGGAAAGGATGCAATGGATTCTTACCCGGAGTCCACTTTCTGATTTTATATCCATAATCGTTAGAACAGTTTCATATAGAATAGCGTTGCCGACATTTTTACTGGTTTCAGTATTGGTTGCAACCTAAAAGGGGTATTTTATTGATATTATCATAGAGCTTATGGTAGAATGCTTGCCAACCCTCACTCTTCACCCACAAAATACTTTTACAGACCAGCAATAGGTACCGGCCACCTTGATCTACCTCAAACACCTGGATGTTGTAACTCCATGTTTACTGCTAGAACCCAGTCAGATGCCTGCTCTACTATACAAGATCCCATATGCTTCCAGCTGCCTTATTAATAAACATGGATCTCATGTACATCAGCTTTGCTAGTATGGCAGACACAGATCACTCGCTTACAGCAACAGCAAATGCTCCATACCGTATAGCACACAAGATACAGGTGCTGCTGCCCACTCACCTGTGCCAAAATATCATTCATGGCTTCACTTGAGTCGTCATCATTTCTACCCAAAATCCGGAGAAGCCTTAGTATACGAACCTGGAAGAAAAAAAAAAAAATATATATATATATATATATATATAAATATCCAGTAGAAGATGTACCAAAGTAAAAGAAGCCAGCTCTGTGGATCACCTATACAGCAACTAATGTGACAATTGCTACACAGACTGGAAACACTAGCAAACAGGGAACTTCTCTTACAAAACCAGTATGGGTGATGTCAGTTTCTTGATACGTACTATAGTGACAAAACACATGGATCGTTATTGTATAGAACAGTGGTTCCCAAACTTTTTAGGTTCAAGGCACCCTTGATATATCAGTAATTTTCCAAGGCACCCCAAGTCAAAATTTCTAGGTTGTATATCTGTACAGCGCTGCGGTATTTACTGGCGCTATAGTGTAATGTACAGTGTTGGTGTTTGAAGGGGTGCTTGTATATAGTTATTGTGTTTTAATACAGGGGTGTGTTTGTATTGAATGTTTGCGTTTGATTGCAGTTGTGTGTTTGAATGTTCACTTATTTGTGATTTGAGTGATGGAGTGTGCTTGGATGTTGTGCTGTTTGACTGCTTGGATGTATGCACATACACACATAGATACACAGATATTCATGCACATAAATACACACCGACATACACACACATGCACCCTGACACACACAGCCATTGATACATGCCCACACCATAACACAGATGCACATACACAGATGTGTGCGCAGACAAAGAAGCACACTGACATATATTTAAATAATATACATATATAATATACACACGTGATTAAAAAAAAAAAAATATATATATATATATATATATATATATATATATATATATATATCTCCAGCCACCCCCTCCTGTTCCCTCCAGCTGGTGGGAGTGAGGGGTCTGGAGCTATTCATGCTCCTCTCCACTCACGCTGCGGTTGCCTCCTCTCCATCCCACGCTGTCTCCTTGCAGGATGCTGCGAGGAAGTGACAGGCTGTCACTTCCTCCCAGACTGCCATCACAGGTGCCCAGTTGCGGTCTTAAAGGATCAGTCCCTGTTCAGTAGTAATGTTTTCCCTATGCTATAATCATAGCACCGGGGAAACTTTACGCGGCACCACTGTGTGCACGTCAGGGAACAGTTTGGGAACCGCTGGTATAGAACAATAATCATTAATCACCCAATACCTTCATTCGTCCATTTGCTGCTATACTCTGCACTATACCACACACCATTCATGTAGGACTAGTGTACAGTTTTCATTCAGTAGACTTGACAATGACCAGACTACCATTCATAAATATTATATATGTTATGTTACATGGTGTGCAGTTATGTCTAGGTCACATACCTGTAAGAAGGGGTCACTGATCCCAGATACATCGTGCTCGGGGGAATAACCGGACATGATGAGATTTTTTAAAATACGAACTAGCTGTGGGACGAGCTGTAATGAGAGCAGAGGGTTAAGAGATATCACAACACAGATGGCTAACTCCTCAGGGCTGGAAGAGATATAGCATGAACACAGCCTAATGTCCACATTCCAAAACAACAACACAAATTACAATCACCAAACCACAATACACCAAACATCACAAAAGGCCAGAGATGCAGTCAATCGTGTTTAGAAAAGGTGTCTATTTAAATAGTGTGCAAGAAATGTCTGACAGTTCTAAAGGGTGGATTAAAGAGTAAAGAAAACAATATTTTACAGACTCCATGAAATATATATTTTTTCTATACAGTGGGAACTGTAAATTGCGTTACTTTTGGAATTTTATCCCAGCTTTGTACTTTAACCCTTTCATGAGTGATGTCACATCCCAGATTGTTTCTAGTCCTTGCACATCAAACATCTCAAGGCTGCTAGGGAAATCCCATAAATCTCTGCCAAGCGGGGGTCAATGTATATAGATCCCATAAATCTCTGCCAAGTGGGGGTCAATGAATATAGATCCCATAAATCTCTGCCAAGCGGGGGTCAATGTATATAGATCCCATAAATCTCTGCCAAGTAGGGGTCAATGTATATAGATCCCATTAATCTCTGCCAAGCGGGGGTCAATGTATATAGATCCCATTAATCTCTGCCAAGTCGGGGTCAATGTATATAGATCCCATAAATCTCTGCCAAGCGGGGGTCAATGTATATAGATCCCATAAATCTCTGCCAAGTGGGGGTCAATGAATATAGATCCCATAAATCTCTGCCAAGCGGGGGTCAATGTATATAGATCCCATAAATCTCTGTCAAGCGGGGGTCAATGTATATAGATCCCATAAATCTCTGCAAAGCGGGGTCAATGTATATAGATCCCATTAATCTCTGCCAAGCGGGGGTCAATGTATATAGATCCCATTAATCTCTGCCAAGCGGGGTCAATGTATATAGATCCCATTAATCTCTGCCAAGCGGGGGTCAATGTATATAGATCCCATTAATCTCTGCCAAGCGGGGGTCAATGAATATAGATCCCATAAATCTCTGCCAAGCGGGGGTCAATGTATATAGATCCCATAAATCTCTGTCAAGCGGGGGTCAATGTATATAGATCCCATAAATCTCTGCAAAGCGGGGTCAATGTATATAGATCCCATTAATCTCTGCCAAGCGGGGGTCAATGTATATAGATCCCATTAATCTCTGCCAAGCGGGGTCAATGTATATAGATCCCATTAATCTCTGCCAAGCGGGGGTCAATGTATATAGATCCCATTAAACACTGCCAAGTAGGGGTCAATGTATATAGATCCCATTAATCTCTGCCAAGCAGGGGATCAATGTATAAAGACCCCATTAATCTCTGCCAAGCGGGGGTCAATGTATATAGATCCCATAAATCTCTGTCAAGCGGGGGTCAATGTATATAGATCCCATAAATCTCTGCCAAGTAGGGGTCAATGTACATAGATCCCATAAATCTCTGCCAAGCAGGGGTCAATGTATATAGATCCCATTAATCTCTGCCATCGGGGGTCAATGTATATAGATCCCATTAATCTCTGCCAAGCGGGGGTCAATGTATATAGATCCCATAAATCTCTGCCAAGCGGGGTCAATGTATATAGATCCCATTAATCTCTGCCAAGTAGGGGTCAATGTATATAGATCCCATTAATCTCTGCCAAGCGGGGGTCAATGTATATAGATCCCATTAATCTCTGCCAAGCGGGGGTCAATGTATATAGATCCCATTAATCTCTACCAAGCGGGGTCAATGTATATAGATCCCATTAATCTCTGCCAAGTAGGGGTCAATGTATATAGATCCCATTAATCTCTGCCAAGCGGGGGTCAATGTATATAGAGTGGGGGTCAATGTATATAGATCCCATTAATCTCTGCCAAGTAGGGGTCAATGTATATAGATCCCATTAATCTCTGCCAAGTGGGGGTCAATGTATATAGATCCCATTAATCTCTGCCAAGTAGGGGTCAATGTATATAGATCCCATTAATCTCTGCCAAATGTATATAGATCCCATTAATCTCTGCAAGTAGGGGTCAATGTATATAGATCCCATAAATCTCTAGGGGGTCAATGTATATAGATCCCATTAATCTCTGCCAAGCGGGGGTCAATGTATATAGATCCCATTAATCTCTGCCAAGTAGGGGTCAATGTATATAGATCCCATTAATCTCTGCCAAGCGGGGGTCAATGTATATAGATCCCATTAATCTCTACCAAGTGGGGGTCAATGTATATAGATCCAATTAATCTCTGCCAAGTAGGGGTCAATGTATATAGATCCCATTAATCTCTGCCAAGTGGGGGTCAATGTATATAGATCCAATGTATATAGAATTAATCTCTGCCAAGTAGGGGTCAATGTATATAGATCCCATTAATCTCTGCCAAGTGGGGGTTCATGTATATAGATCCCATTAATCTCTGCAAAGTAGGGGTCAATGTATATAGATCCCATTAATCTCTGCCAAGTAGGGGTCAATGTATATAGATCCCATTAATCTCTGCCAAGCGGGGGTCAATGTATATAGATCCCAATCTCTGCCGGGGGTCAATGTATATAGATCCCATTAATCTCTGCCAAGTGGGGGTCAATGTATATAGATCCCATTAATCTCTGCCAAGCGGGGGTCAATGTATATAGATCCCATTAATCTCTGCCAAGTGGGGGTCAATGTATATAGATCCAATTAATCTCTGCCAAGTAGGGGTCAATGTATATAGATCCCATTAATCTCTGCCAAGCGGGGGTTCATGTATATAGATCCCATTAATCTCTGCCAAGTAGGGGTCAATGTATATAGATCCCATTAATCTCTGCAAAGTAGGGGTCAATGTATATAGATCCCATAAATCTTTGCAAAGTAGGGATTCATATAGATAGAATACAGCATTTTCTGCTACCTTCATTCACAAAATGACATGAATGAAACTACTTGGCAAGCTAAACCAAGTGCAGTCTGCTTCTATTGTTTGTTTTCATGAATACATCGACCTAGCATAATAAGAGAAGTATCGTTCATGCAGCTTTGATAAAATGGGTAGGGGGAGTTTCTTGTACCAGAACTTACACAAGGAAACTAGTCTGATAATGTGAGTGGAGGGCCGTCTTAAATACAGTGCATTTTTAAACACTGGAAAACTGTATTACACAAAAAAATATAAAAAACTTTGCATATATTATTCAGCTTTATATTAAGACCAATATGTGGGCTTTCGGTATTAAATAGCCTTAACTGTGTTTGAAAACAGAATAGAAGCATGCATGGGTGAAATAAGAAAATAAAAAGGAAATGACATTTAAACAAAGAGATAAAGTGTCAGAATTGTTTGTGTCCAGCAGTGTAAATAAGCCGTGGCTATGAAAGGTTTATATATAACCAGCCTGTTATCTAAGGACAGAAAGTATGTGGGAAAATACAAAAGGAGAACCAATTATCTTACCTTCTCATTCTAACATTGAGACGGATCCCAAGCAGACAGAATAAAAGACAGGAAGCAGGCGTTAGGCACGCGGTTTGAAACAGCACACATTATGCTGATCTGAGATTAAACAACCAACAGAGCTCCCGAAAAAAGAAGCTTTGTTTTGCACACAGAACACCCCCCCAAGACCTAAACACTTAAACCATCCTAGGCAAAAAATAAAAATAAAAAAATAAAACAACCCCGGTGAGAGTATGCATTGCATCATTAAGGCTATACTAAACTGCAATAGCGAGCAGGGTGAACGGTTTCAGAAACCGCCATACAGTCACAGCAAAACTCTGAAGCTGGCTGTGCATTATGGGGAATCTAATTGCCAAACATCTGATATCTGTGGAAGAAGGATTACGCTCATACAGACAGCTCATCAATCACTATAGTATAAATCAGAGGAAATAGTCCGGACAGACAGGAGTTATGAGTAGGACTGCAAGTACATATCAATCAGATAATCAAACTTCATGCTTTAGGCCAACATAGAGCTCTAAGGAACAACTCTGACTACCATGAGGCTCTGATAAGCTTATGGCTCATTGCTTATAGTTGTTGAGCATCATGGGTTATGTAGTTCCATCACAGCCGGTGTGCTACCTAAAGGTTACCTCATATCCACAGTATATTTAATTCAACTAATCTCATCTTGGGATGGCGAGATTTTGTTAGTCATATCAAAATAAAAACCAGCAGAAACAAAAAAACAAATGCATAGTTCCCCTGAAGGAACTAGGACGGTGTTTACATCATTAACTCTTTAAGTAGCAGAGGAACCAATTGTCAAGTAAGTGCACATACCCAGGCTGACTACAAAAATCAGCCAGTTACTAAACAAGCCACAAGCTGTGTCTTTGTCTGTGGCATAGACTATAGAAAGAGTGGACAGCATGCATGGACACAGCAGGTACAGACATCCACTTAGAACAGGAAGGAGAGAGGAGAATCGTACACATTACCGGCCACATCCTAACACTGCAATTAGACACCTACCTTCCTAAAATGTGTAAGCATGTCTGGGCTCCTCTCACACATCTCGGTCAGGAGGACAACTGAAGTATGAAGCACGCCTGCACGACAACGAGAGATTGTTACATATCATACCACAATTCTCACCACATATCACAGTGTAACACTACTCATATCACAAGTGGGACAGAAAGAGCAGAGCACAATGCAGACCACTTACCATGATTTTTTTCATTGAGTAGGTTTTTTGTAGCAGGCAGAAACATTTCCATGAGTTCTGGGACCTTTCTGATCACGTGTACAGCACACAGAGCCGCCTGTAGCACATACAAAATAAAAGCTAAACATCTACAAACTGCAAGTAAAGTGATGTTAGTCTGGGCTGAACCCCAACATTTCAAATCACTCTTTAAGAGTAGCCCCACCTTTTCCAGTCCTATTAAAATATTCAATTCAAAAATCATGCATCACAGTGCTTTCTTAGCCACTTCAAATTCAATGGTAAAGAGACCATTTCATAAATGGATCACCGTGTGTGTGTATATATCTCCAGTGAGAACATATAAGCATGTAATCTAAAAACCTCTAATAGAAGCTGCAGATCTCGTGTCTGCAGCCTTCGGAATCCCTCCCCTTCTAATCCCGCTCAGATTTAAGTCACAGACTTCCTAATTGCTGCCTCTCGAGTTTAGCTCCACTGAGCTAACCAAACCAGGAAGTAACAGGACCTGTTGTCGGACAGGCAGAGGGGTGTAACAAGGTTAACTTATAACTGTGCTAAATTCTAATAAAACCTGCACTTTTTGTAAAATATGAAGGAAAAAAGTTCAAAGAATATATACTTAACATATAAAGCAGTCTAGCAGCTTAAAGGGCTTTTGGGGTCCAGAGAGTTCCTTTAACTATAAGCACCTTGAATCAGGAATGTTTATTAGTGATCATTACCTAAATGAACCAAAGGCATTTCCTGTGCACGTGCATACGATGCAACCAACTGAAGAGCATTCCGGTACATTCATTCATACACCTTGATTCCCAACTAGAAACACTACAATTCCATTACGATCAGGCAGATGTTTTTGCACCGTAAAAGTAAATATCTTATCATCACAAAATCTACACTCTTATTAGATTGAACACTGCTGCTCTATTTAACAAATTCTCTCCTGTCTTTGTTTTGTGTGTGGTCTTGCAATTAGAGGAGCATCATATGCTCTTCTCTACACAATATCTATAGATACCTTTTTCCTAAGGTAAGAATTAGATGTTTTCAGGAGTTTCTCCACTTCTCCCGCCAGATCTCTGCACATCTCAGAAGACCCCATGCACCCCAATGTGCAGAGTGCCAGACCCTGAACATACTGAGTGCTGTGATTCAGGTCACTAGGAGAGAAAGCAAAGATCACCATGAGACACGTTATCCAATAACACAGCTCGTAAATTATGTGAATACTAGGTAGAATTATTTAACCCGTTCCTGTTACATCGTGCAGACACTGGAAGAGGACATATCAAGATATCAGCGCTGCGGAATATGTGTAATTAGCAAATGTTTCTTACTTCTTGATGCAGTTAGTCATCAGTAGATGGACATCTTGTCGTTCATCCAACAGAAGCATTGCACCAAGATACCCAATCCGCTTATCTGTGAACTTCTGAGAAGCAATAAGCTTCAGGCATTCCAACTGGGGGGGGGAACAAAAACCTCAAATGTATTAGGAGATCTCTGTAAATAGTGGCTTCCAGACACACACCAGAGGGCTCTATATTGTGACAATCTAAACAGAATTAACATATACACACAGCTATCCAGCACTTAACCATCAACAATAAATGGCCAGAGAAAACTGTACCAACACAAATCGTACTCCAGAAACTTACAACAAAACTGCTGAAAGTACTGGGCACATTATGTCTAAAGAAACATTTCGGATAAGAAAATAACTTTAATTGGTGACTGCCGCTGTATCAGTGATGAACAGTTGTCAGACACTCCCGGCTGATCTCCATCAGTAAACACCTGAACTCTGTGTGTTGGCTTCTGGGAACAGTGTAGGAAATGAAACATCAAGCTGTGGGAAGTGTATGTACCTGTCCAAAGTGAGCAGGATATCCCAACATGTGCATGTAAAGCAGCTTAGCCACATTGCGGCAGCGATACGTATTATCTTCTTCACGGAAGGACGAGCGGATGGCTGCGCATTCTTTCTGGATCATCTCCCGTTCCTCTGCCTGTGTGCGTGCTGTCCGGATAGTCCGGATCAGCTCCCGCAGTCTGATAGGGGCCGGCATTCTCTGCATATAAAGAAAAACCAAAATAAGCAACAAATGAGAGAGAGTTCTCTCCAGAAAACATTAGTACAAGCATTCATTAACTGGTGTGGGGTGTATCCTGCCAGCACAATCACTCTGCACTCCCTTGGGTGGAAATTAGGTGGGTAACTTGGGTAGACAGGCATATGTATCCCTCCATCCTACAGCAAGGAAGCAAGCACTTCAGCAACACATCCAGGAAAATACATGTACACAATGGGCAATGCAACAGATACTATTCATTTCTTAGCAGAGGATACCATTTGCAGTGAGTTGTATCTATGCTGGTGCTTTGTATAATCTACATTTCATCACATACCATATTATGCTGTGCCACTTGCAGTAGACTTGAATACCTCATGCCACATGGGTCGATTTGAGGCTACACGATGACAGATTTATTTACAACACAAGGTCATTTCTAAATCACCTTAGAGACCGTAAGGATTCTGCTGCCTGAAATTTATACTGTGTTTATGCTTCCAAAACCCATAAATACAGAATGTAAACACTGACGAGAATGCTGTCTTACTGGGTTTATTCCAAATAAAGATTTACTCAGAAATCCCTCTGGCTGTAGATTAGGAAAGGACTGGGGTAATTCCTCATATGTAGAACTACTTTTCCCATAATTCTTTGTCTGACCATGACTCTCAGGCATACTTGCAACAAACAAAGTCTGCCTGTATGAGAAGTACAGTAAGCTGTGTGATACTGTGCATCTTTTATTAACATATCTACATGGTATATGAACAATCTTCCTCTAATCTAGTTTGCATTTTTACAGCTGAAAGAGTGGTCCAAGTCTTAGGAATACGATTTTTTTTATATTTATTTCACCCTGCACTAACAGTATGGAGATATATAAAATGTTGAAAGCGTTTTAGTTTATTTTTAAATTAAGGATATTGTGTATGTGTGTGTGAAAATTGTTTAACAGATGTGTCCATACTACTCACTGGCACAGTAAGACATTGATTAAAGACAACGTGTAGATTAAAACTAAAAGATAAGATATGAGATGTTGCCAGTGTTTGAAACAGTAAATGATGCAGGTAAAAGCTGTAGGACTGAATCCAACCTTCGGGGGACCAACGCTGGAGCGCTGAATTATGAGAATAATGTTTCACTGCAGAAGTGTTTATTCCTGGTGACAGGAATAGACACATAGGATTAGGTATTAAAGTGTTTACATGGCATAAACTCCTGTAAATCATCTTCATATAGACCATCAGAAGTAAAGGCTGAAATGAGCATACGAAACATGTTTACTGTTAGATGTAGGGCCATTATGTATACATAACCCCCATAGTGCGCCCCCTGCTGTACAGAGGGAACTATAACTCCAGGAAGCAGACTCATAACAGGTTTCCTATAGGCATTATTAGAAAGCTCATGTTCAGTGGTTTCTAGGACAACATTTCAGCAGGACTCTCATTGCCTGTAACATGAGCAGGTGGGAGGTCTGCGGCAAAGATACAGGCCACATCCTCACTGTACTTAAGAGGTATGTCATTTACACTGCAGGTGGAGGAGGAATTCAAATACACAGGTGAAACACACTGAACACAAAGCAGGGAGAGAGAGGGAGTGTCACAGGTCTTAGGGACGCAGTAAGAGTGAGCCAGGCGCGGGGCCCGGCCGGGACGCAGCCAGGCGCGGGGCCCGGCCGGGACGCAGCCAGGGAGCCAGGCGCGGGGCCCGGCCGGGACGCAGCCAGGGAGCCAGGCGCGGGGCCCGGCCGGGACGCAGACAGGGAGCCAAGCGCGGGGTCCGGCTGAGAGGCAGTTTAAAAGACAGAAAGAGAAAGCTTTGTAAAACTAGAAAGCCTGGAAAGGAACATGAGACATTGAGGCAGAACACATTTTCCAGAGGTTGAAACTGAACCCACAGACACAATTGCTCTTTAGAACACGTCCATATACAATTAGGCACCAAACACAAATTAAGGACGAATCGCTATAGTGTTAATCTTTGCAAATTCAAAATGAACTAAAAATTTAAGGCCAAAGTAGCCAAACCGCAAATATAACTGAATATGTAAATATTTACAATATTAGCCTAAAGTTTTAAATTGCTTAATATTCACACATTAGTAATTAACCCTGATCGCATCATTACCAGCAACGTACAATATGACATCACAAATAATGCGGATGCCGACATCAAGAATGCAGACTATCATTACACAACATTATTTTACTAGATTTCATTTTAGAATATACAAAAGAACCTCTCTCCCAACCCAGCGGTCAGAAAGCAAGGAGATGTGATTAGTGTAAAACATCTGCTAAGGCCATATCTGTGTTTACACCTCTGTGCAGCAACAGAATTGTAAACTCCGATTCTATCAAAGATGCAAAAATTGGGAGTGAAGTTTAGAACGCACATGGTGGGTCAATCCAGCATTTTAGCTCACAAGCTTTCAGAATGGAGGAGGAGGACCACCAGTCTGTGTTCGGGGGTGGGGGGCATTGTTATACTATTATGACGTTTTTACTATTGTATTATGGTATGGGTCAATTTACATGGTCTATAATTCCTGTGCAGTACCAGTGAGAAAACACTCTGACTGTGTAGATTGCACTAATGGATGGGTATAAGAACCTAGTGGACACGGAGTATGCAGATTTTGTACAGCAGGCCTGGTTGGGGGGGCCGGTATGTGGGGTCAAGCACAGAAATGGATAATGGTCCTCTAAGATATCCATACTATAAATTATCTCCGGGCACCCTGGGGATTCCATAATGTATCTCATTGCGTTGACCCACGTACTGCTGCCCACATCACATATAGTAGATTTGGAAAGAAAGCTGCATTGCAGCAGGTCTCAGACAAGCTACACACATAGCCCCTGCACTAGAAATGTGGGTGCAAATCTCAAAAGGTCACAAACAAACAGTATAAAAAAACAATAAGGAGCTGCAACACCAAAGAAAATGTCAGATTTATTGCATCTTTGTGGAACAGGCAATGTTTCGACCCAACCTTAGGGTTTATCTGGACAAAGAACGTGAGGTTGGGTCAAAGCGTTGCAGGTTCCAGACAGGCGGAATAAACCTCCTCTCTCTGTAGTCTGGTTGTTTATGCCGTAACAGGTCTATTTTTATTTGGAACATTTATGTGTAAAATTGCTTTTATAGGCATTATCTTCCAATCTCTGGCAATTCAACATGAAGCAGATACAATCTGTCAAATCTGCCTTAGCTCAGGCTCTGTTTTAGTGTAATAATGAGAATTTGTCAGCTGCTAACAGCCTGGTTTGGGGATGGCTATAAAATGATTTAGGTTATTCTAGGTATGTACTACTTCCTAATTTGAGACCGTGCTCTAGTACATTACATAGGTTGGGGCAGAACGCCTAACAGAGATCTAATGAGGCCTGGATTCAGGTCTCGTACTCCTAGGTGAGGAGTCCAAAGAGCAACAACAAGAAAGAGCGATGTAAGGGTTATAGAAGCAGACCGATTACTGGGGCACAGGTAGGGATTGTAGTTAAAAACTAAAAAATTGGGTAATAGATTAAAAAAAAAGATAAATTTTTTAAAAAGGCAAAAGGAGAGACACATTGGCATAGAGGCCTCAGGGGGGCAGAAAAGGCTCAGAAAAGCCAGCGGGGAAAGTGCATTCCACAGGGGCTCAGACATCACATGGCCACAAAAACCAACCAGCGGGGGGGATTCCGTTGTAACAACTCCAATCCTGCTCACAAAGCACAGCTCCTTAATATCCCATAAATGCAGATCACCAAGCATGTGGTTATACCATACATTCCCTCCTGTCCATCTCAACTAATGTAGTAAAACCCAAAGGGAAGCAGTGTGTTAAACCCACAACATGAGGTCCACCTCTCCATGCCTCGCTGGCTGGAAAGTTACTGTGTAACACAGCCATGAAAACAGAGTACAGAGTTCTGATGCCTTTACTAGATACCTCTGCCTGGCACAGAATTTGGCACACAATATCCTGATGTTTCCTTTCAGCTCCGTGGAATTCCCTGCATTTCTTACAAACTAATAGCGATTTGACCGTGGATCTAGAAACATGCACAATAACAAAACACATAAAACATTTTATAGCCATCCCAAAACCAGGCAAATGAGATCATAACGTGAGCAACAAATATAAACCTAAATAAAAACTGCTATAACCACTTTACACGACATCCTAAGCTTATATGGTGTAACTGTTTGAAAGCCAAAGACACACACTGCTTGACCAAGGATAATGGGAACTGACTACTAACATCAGTTAGAAGGAAGCCAGCTTTCAGGCCTGGTCTAACCCATGCTATACTTTATGGACGCTTTCCCCATAAACACCCATTCACTTTCCAATAGTCAGTGTCTTCCAGTACAATATTCTATTGCGTGTTTTACCCTCCTTGTTTCTTTATCAGCCACACGGTTACACCTTCGACTCTATTATAGGGTCGGACAGGGTACATTACATCACGCCTTCACATAAAGTATATTCTCCACCAAGCCTCCATGTTGACGGTCTGCACATGAAAAGTTTCCCTTTGGTAGGTAGAATTCATACACGCCAGAAATAAACCATTACATAAATGCAGGATATTAATCATACACACTGCGGTCATCATGTGCTGTCCATCTATATAAAGTGATGTGTGGATGCTGCAATCAATCGCTTTCTATGAATTTAGTGCTGTGCCCACTCCCCACAGCTCTTCCTCAACTCCATTAAGTTTGAAACAGCCTGCCTACTCCATCAGACTCTCCCCTAGTTTTCAAGCAGTTAAAGGGATTCTATAGTGCCAGGAAAACAAACCCATTTTTCCTGGCACTATAGAATCCTACAATGCCCCCCTCCATAGGGGCTGAAGGGGTTAAAACCCCTTCAGTCACTTACCTGCATCCAGAGCCGATATCCCTCGGCGCTGGGTCAGGCTCCACCCACGCCAACAGGGGAGACCTAATGCGCATGCGCAGCAATGACCGCGCTCACATTAGGATTTCCCCATAGGAACGCATTATTCAATGCTTTCCTTTAGGGGGGGGAAATCTGACGCTGGAGGTATTAATGGAGAACGTGAGGACGTGCAGCGTCAGATACCGGACCAAAGGTCCATTTATAAACAAGAAGTCCCTCTAGTGGCTGTCTGGTAGACCTCCACTAGAGGTGGAGTTAACCCTGGATAATAATTATTGCAGTTTCTCAATAACTGCAATAATTACTATTGCAGGATTAAGTGACATTGCACTGAGCTGAAGTGATCTGGGTGCCTACAGTGTCCCTTTAACAAGTCCCTCAAAACCCATCTCTTTAGAATAGTCCATGGCCTCCGATAGTAACTTCTATTTCACAAAGCTGCCTCTCGCTTTCTATTAAAGGGTCACACTGCACTATTTCCACCAATTCCCACTCTGTTGCTTTTTACTCAATGTATAATTTTCCATTTACAGGGTGTCATGGAACTTGTGTATAGACATCTACATCTAGGAGTATTCAAACCAAATTCTAAAAAGCCAGAACTGAAAAAAACAAAACAAAACCCCCTCTCTCCCCTCCTCCCCCCCCAATATTCACAACAATAATGGCAAAACAGTAATTTCATTTTGTGGACATTGTTTGCTTCTTTTTTACTTCCCTGTAACTGTGTCCATAGAGATAATGTTGATTAAATAAAGGATTTGAGTTATACCATCAACATAGCCACCCCCTCAAAAATTTTATTTGACTACCTCTTGCTAATGAAAAGGGAGCAAATGAAAGAACCACAGCATTCACATTAAGACTGCATTAAACAGAACAAAATGAGTACCATCGCTGCCATTAACCATTCCTGTCCTGATGTTAGGAAATGGTTATTGTGAAAATTATTCTCAGGGATTTGTGGTATTTTGATTATATAATTAAATAACAATATTAAATAAATCTTTATTATGAAAAAGCTGACACATTTGCTTAATCGTGACAATAATATAGTTCATTTCTCACCAACAGGAATTATAGATTTTATTCCACAATTTAAGAAATTGAAACATTTACCAGCTCAGGTGAAAATCTGCAATTTTCAAGAATTCTCGGTTTAGTGTTTAACCTTGTCTGAACCTGACCTCTAATCACTCAGCCAGCATGAGATTAGTTAAAAGTTTATTCACTTAAATGGACATGGGAAATGAAACGATCAGGCCAAAGTAGCAGAGTTCGGAAGATAAATTTTTCAATTCAGGTCTATTTTCAGTTTAATGAATAACTGATAGATTTAATTGTAATAGCACACAGCCAGTTGACCTCAACTAACCTCTGTTTATTCAAGTACCAAGAGTGAAAATAAATGTTATTTCTTTCATATTTAAACTGCAGTGATATGGTTTAAATAATAATATGTATTTTAAAATCATATACAATAACAAAATGTATAAGGTAGAACACAGTCTACTATCCTAGACCAAATAAAAATATGTAGATTACAGCGAACAATAATGGTCATTTGGGCCAAAAAATAATGTCAATTGTATCATCACCTCCAATCTTCACTCATCAAATGTGTGTTCATTCATTTCCCTGAGAGTTATAAACTAATCTTCATTCTACAACTTCCTCTTAAACCATTTAGGGTATGGCTGATTTGTATGAGCACTCACTACGCCCTTCTGGTTTTATCATATGTAGGTAGTTGTCCCTTCAAATACTCACTGAATGACAGCTCAGATCTCACTTTCCAAACCATTCACTTAACACCCCCAAAGACCCCATTACACTCCTCCAACATATCTTATTGACAGCACCAATACATTTCTTTCATCATTTGGAAAGCACCCTACAAATTTATTGATAGCACCCTGATAACTCATTCATAACCCCTATAATTTAGCCAGTCCCTGTCTTTGCCCCTATTTGGCAGCAAATTCCTACTTGGCCTTTCTTGCTACAGCCAATTCTTGTACTCACATAATGTAGCCATTCACTGTCCCCAGTCACTCCATATTGCAGCCAGTCACTTATACCACATCCCAGT
>OW240923.1:5763450-5775746 GCA_933207985.1 Pelobates cultripes | reverse complement strand
AGCCTCCATATAATACACCCCCAGCCTACATATAATACACCCCCTGCCCCCCATATAATACACCCCCAGCCTCCATATAATACACCTCCAACCCCAATATAATACATCCCCTGCCCCCCATTAATTGGAGTTTTCCAGCGACCCTCTTTGACTCACTGTTGACATGTGTGACCATGACTTGAGAAAAAAATTTGACCTGGTTTGTTGGAATCAAATTTCTTTCAGTTCACACCTGAACAAATCTTTGTGTAGGATTTACCCATGGAGCGTTATTCCTTGAGTAAGATCTCCAGGTAAATCAAGGATGGATTGATTATTTCCGGTGAGGTTTAAAAGGAATTTGATTCGGATAAGCTGTCAAAAACTAAATTTGGCGCAAGTCTAGTGACCATAAATCTTGTTACATGCATAGACCGCTCTCATATGGACAGTAATACTGGCTTAGCCTTGCTCTTTAGGAAAATGAAATCCACTATTACAAGAATAACGCTATCAGGGGGAAGAAATGGAAGTCTGGACAGGAGTCAAAAATTGGTGACTGTCCTATTAGGTCCATGACATTTAAGGTAGGAATAAAGTTATTTTGCTTTGGGGGTTTTTTTTTTTTGTGTTTTTTTTTAAATTTCACTGAGCAATGTAGAAACAGACTTCTAAGAATTTTCACCAAAAAGAGCAAATTTCATCTGTATACACTTCGAAAACTGATATGGAGAGCTTTAAATGGGTGCACTACATCAAAAAACAAAATGCATATAAAGAGTCTGACATCTCTTCTTATGGACTGACTGAAATCCTTTGAGTGCCCATGTAAACAGAAATCACAGCAATGCATATGCAGTCTCCCTTGTTCTGCAGAATTTTTTTGGGTAGGCATCTAAGTGAGAAGCCTCTGATTGGTGTAATCCACCGCACAGACAGGAGTAAAGCGATAAAGTGGAGGGCTTGCAATGGCGTCAGGTCTGAAGCTTTTGCAAGGAAAGCATGCAGAACAAAATACATGTTTTCTTTGGGTTTATATATAATAAATATGGGGGGGAGCAATTGAGCATTTCTTTAAAGGCTATATAATTTACACTATAGTTGTGCATTCGCTCATGCTATTTGTGATATACCAATTGATGGCTAACTTTTGGCGATGCGGCATTTCTCTTTATGGTCAGCCAGCGGAAAGCTTTATGGGAGATGTAGTCCGCAGCACTGCCAATGGTTATCCACTCATGACAAATTTACTGCTGCAAAACCAATCGATTTGCCAGCTGGGGCTATTTTTAGAACCAGCAGATTCCTAGATAAAGGATTGATTAGTAAGCAGGTGGATTTGCAGTCCGAGCCCGGGGCCATATTGTGCTTTGATCTGTTATTGATTAAGGAGTGTCATATTGAACCTGGTACACACATATAACTATGTTTCTCTGTAAATAAGCTTGTTACATGCCTCCTTCTAGCATTGTATACACACTGAACAAACAACCAATATATCCGATTAAAGGGGAACTAACTTCCCAGGATTATTTAGTATGTTTACTTATGTCCTATATACGTTAAAACTGCTGTATTAACTGCTATCATGGAACTTTGTGCCTCCAACATAGCTCCCTGTCATTGTTATACGCTCTGTCAGCCAGCGGAGAGAGAGCAGACAGAGAGGAAGAGAAACAGTAACAGTCCACTGTGTGCCAGGACTGAACTGGATTGTGAGGTCAGCTGCTAAATCTTTAATATACATTAAAAAGAAAATGAAGCATTATATAGACCGGGAAGGGACAACACGTGTGTAGTGGACCACGGGTTACCCAACCGGTTACCTCCGTTAACTTCAGCCAGTCAGGAACCATTTAAAACACAGAGATCCATTTCCCCCAAGTAACCGGAAGACACACAGTCCTGGAGGTACAACACAATTTTATTGGCCACACATGGCTTTTAAGCATAACCCTATGCAAGGGGTCTACCGTACAACCATACAGGGTCACATCCCAGGATCCCCCTCTCCCTGGGGTCCTAGCGCGGGAAGAGACTTTGCTCCCTTTGTCCCCAAAATCTGCCACAAAAACATTGGGATTACCACCCCGGATGCCAGGGGTTCTTCCTCCCAGGAGCCTCTGTGCCTGGGAGTCCAGGCGCGGGAAAAAGGGACCGTCCCTTTATCTCACAGGCACAGAAATGCCGCCCGCAGGAAAAGAGCTGGTCTCTCTGTCCCTCGGGCTCAGGAAAGCCCGCCAAACTCACCAGTGCCCCAAAAGTGCCCACACCAATCTCAGGGACCCACATGTCGGTCTCTCGATCTACTAACCTCCGTTCGCAAGGTCCTGGTGTGAAACCCAGACAAGGGCAGCATCTTCTTCCGGGGTATGAATGCTCCCCCTGACTTGCGTTCGTCTATATGAATGGCGGCCACCCATGGGAGCACTCATTAATTACTTCCCTTGCGATTTCACACCTATGTTGCGAGTGCGAACGTTCTGATTGTTACGAACGCTGGTATGTCAGATACCCGTTCACTTACGGTTTGTAGCGGATGGCACTGGGCTATCCTGAGAATTACATAAGTTTTGACTGCATTCGTGTAAATGGCAAAGTTATATGTGTTAAATGTATTGTATTCGACTGATTGTTCGGTAGAATCATTCCAACAACTAAGGGAATGAAACTACCGAACAGTCAGACCTCCCCGGTGTGAAGTGTGCCTTCAATTACCCGTTGCAACATTGTTGCGAACGGGTAATTGACAAGCTGAGTAGCAGTTCTTTGTTCGCAGGGGTGGCCGCCATTCGGGAAACGAACACGTGGCGGCGGCCATTTTAAAACTCCCGAACAGCGGGGTTTTGCCGTCGAGTGTCTGGAACTCAAATCGGACACTCGACTAGGCGAACACCGCTGAGACCTCCACAAGCCCAGTCCGTTCGGTTCCAAACTACCAGAGGGCCCCTCGTTCGGTAGATAGAAACAACCGAACGAGTGGTTTCTGGCGAACCCTCCCTAGTCTCTGTAACTGGAGGCTTTCGTGTAGTTTGTTCCCTTATTCCAGGACCGACCGCAGGGCCCCATCGCATGGAACCCAATTCGGCTATTCTTTCCAGCACGGTCGGTCATTTTATTCCCTCCATAAATTTCCCAAACCTGGTCTGATCTGGGTGATTTTTTGGATATGTTGTTCACCCAGATCAGGGCTATCAGGGGATGTATAATTTAAAGCGGTACATCCAGAAACAGGGGGAATTGGTGTCCTGGATAAGGGGATTATGATGCAGGCTGAGGGGAGGAGATGTGTGGGAGGTTACCAGAACAGGATTGGCTACTGTATTAATGACTGTAAATCCCTCCCTTGCATGGGAGCATGCTTTATAAGGCCACTGTCTGAATAAATCTTTAGTTCTGCTCCTGATACTGTGTGTCGTCCAGTTATTGGGAGTGCTGTGGGGATACTGCTGTGTTATTTTGCCTGCTGTATACTTTGCCCTATGGATTTATAATTGCTTGTTCCTGAGCCTCCCCGGGATCCAAAGTGGAGATAGGCTGTGTAATACCAGCTCTCCACTACACGGTTCCTCCCGAAACTGCTAAAAGCTGAGTGATTATAGCTCGCCGTTCGGGGGTTGATTCAAAAGTTCTCCAGAAGACAATGCAGTATCCAAGTAAATTCTTCCAGCAATGAGACACATACCTAAGCATCAGGCTAAACTAGATGAAGGGTACAACAGGAATGAATTTATTCAGGCCAACTGGATGTTTTTTTTGCAAGTCTCCATGCACAGGGTTTACAGGGGCATTCCCCACTGGACCTGAGAGGGGACTATGACAAAATACATACTGTAAGTACATTGGCTCTTAGATCTAGAACACTCCCACATAAAATAGGATAATCCTTCCCCTGTGCTTGGGAGATAGAGTCAAGGATTAAACTCAATTATCTCCAGGCATAAAAAAACATACATTTCAACAAAACCCAGAAAGTACCTTAAAACCCATGGAAACCCCACAACATCGGTTCAGGGATTTGGGATTTCCATGGAGGTCATAATTTGACTGACCGCATACAAGATCATATGCCCAAAAACAGTTCCACAGTTTCAGAGGTAGCAGTCGGTCCATTTCGGGAAGTCTAAAAACTGAACAAATTCACAAACTGTTTCCTTGACTCATGGGTAGGGAACAAAACTACTGAATAGCGCTCTCCTGGTTGGTCGGTGAAAAGAAGCAGGCATTCGCAAAGTTGACCGGCGTTCAGGAAGTCAAGTGTCCGATTTTAGTTCCAGACACTCGACGACCAAGTCCCACTGCTTCTTTTCGTGCGAACAGAGAGAGCACTTAATTTGCAGGTTTTCTTTGTAGATAATGAGCCAGGGGGTGGTCGGTGTTCGGTAGTTTTATCTACCAAACGAGAAAAATCAAAGTTAACAAATTAAGTGTGTGGTTTCTTCTAATGGGGCACCGGGGAGGTCCTTGTTCGGGAGACGAACGAGTCGGGAAACAATCCATGAATGCTCCCCCTTGTGGCGTTTTCCTGTACGAATAGCGGCCTCCCAGGGAAGCACTCAATAATTGTTTCCCTTACGGTTTGCGGTTTTGAGACATATGTTGCGAGGTGTGAACATTCTACCCTAACATTCTAAATAAGGTATTGGGGTGGTCCCCGTGAGGTGAATGAATTCCCTTTGGGGAAGTGCTCCCGAAAGGGGAGGGGGCACAATGAACGAAAATACAGGGGAAACACAAAAAAGCACTGTCATGGTTATTCAACAGCGTTTATTACTTATAATTCTTGATATTTTGACATTCACCAATCTACTGGTGGAAGCGTGATCCTGACAACATATATACAGATATGAGACCTATTTTGCTGCATGACTCAAGATGGCGGATACACAGGCTGCCTCCACCACACAAGATCTCCAGCGTTTACAACCTGGAGCTATACCTGCTATCACGCAGATAGATCTATGAGATGACTGGTGGAGATCTGTAATAGTTTTTGAGCCTCCTTGGAAGCTTGTCAAGCAATTCTGTCCTATCTAGAGAGAGACCAGGATAGCGAGTGAGTGAGCTTCCCTAAGTATAATCCACATCTGTTATGAGCTTGCATGGGGCTGAGGTGCCCCAGTGCATTATCCACGTGGACGGGGGACCGACTGCTACAAGCAGCACAGGAACATCAGAGCCCTCAGTCTCACCTCATCAGGGAAGGACTTGGACTCAGGAAATATTCAAGTCCGTGGCTTAGTAATGTTGGCCTATACTTCAGCTGGTGGCTGGGAAGCAGACTCGCAAGGCGCCCACAGCATCGCTTCCTTCCTGGGCTTTCACATACAGTTCCTGCATCCCAGCAATGTTGCTGAAGCTCAGTGTGCCGGCAATTGCTAAACCTGTCACTACCCTTATCCATGAATCTCTGGTTTCTGAAAACGTACCCAAAATTTGGAAGACTGCAAAAGTTGTACCTATTCATAAAATCGGTGACAATACATTGGTATCTATCGCCCAATATCATTGCTCCCAGTATTGTCAAAAATCTTGGAAAAATGCGTCCACACACAACTGTCAGGTTTCAAACCTGACATGTAAGACTTTTTCGTTTATTACTGGCCCTTTAAGTGAACTTCATGATTTTCTCCTCTTGTGGCCTCCCTAGCCACTAATCTATTCACTCACCTTAATAACCTCACCTGGATTAACTAATGAGGAGGCTTGATAAGTCTACTCCTGGCACACAACAGTGCCTTGACATTGAAGTCTATACTCTGATAAAGAATCTCTGTTCCTGGTAATATCCTGTATTTTATCTACATTATTTCATTCTGTAGAGAACTTAGTAGTAGTAGTAGTAAAACTTTAACACACACCCACAGTATCCTCCCCTAGCCCTGGAGATAATTATGTCTGATAAGATAGTAACTTAATTATCTCCGGGCTGAAAAATCACTTTTTTCCCCAATAACTGGAACACCCCTTTATACTTGGGGTATCCCCACAAATAATATGTCCCCTGATAGCCCTGATCTGGGTGACCAACATATTCGAATTTCACCCAGATCGGTTCAGGGGTTTGCGAAAACTATGGATGTCTTCTGTGACCGGCTCACCCTGGGCTGTATGCCCAAAACAGTTCCATGAATTTGGTGGGTTTTGCCGGTCACTTTAGAAATAGCAGAAAAACGAACAAAGTACCAAATGGATCCCTCTGGCTCCTAGCAGCGTTCGTGTCCCCTCGGTCGAATACACCAAAGTACCGAATAGCGCTCTTCTAGCTATTCGGTAAATAGAGTTCCAGCGTTCGTCTGTTTGGGACCGGTGTTCGGGAAGTCGAGTGTCCATTTTCAGTTCCATACACTCGACGACCAGGTCCCGCTGCCTTTTGTTCACATGAACAAAGATGGCCGTGGTTTTCTCTGCCACGTGGTGTTCGACTTTACGAACGCTGGCTGCACAGACAGAGGTGGCAATTGAACCAGACTTTGATGTTTAACGAGCCAGAGGGGTGGTCTTTGGTCGGCAGTTACATCGGCCGAATGCAATGGGCAGAAATAGTGTAACAAAAGGGAATGCAATGGGTATACATAATACAACAAAAGGGGATTTCTTCACAGAACCCCTTTTCAGCTATTCTCACCATAGGATTCAACAAATTAACTAAGTACCGAACAACCAGGCCACCGATGAGAGGAGCGTGGCGCCAATTGATCCCCCTAACCTGGTTCACACTCTCTCAATTGAAAACACACAAACCGAATGCTGTTCTGTTTTCCTGAGTTTACACGAACACGTGGCGGCGGCCATCTTAGAATACGAATTACACCAGCGGTGTTTGGTCGTCGAGTGTCTGGAACAGGGCCGGATTAAGAGCACACTGGGCCTGGTGCTGACAATTATGATGGGCCTAATTATGGAATCTTATCGACCAAAAACACTAAAACAGTCCTACCTCCTAAGCGTCATGTATCTGATGGAGATGGTGCTGGAGGGAAACTCATAGGATGCAACTATGAGAAAACACATACCCTTTGCTAATCTCACACTTTCATCTTTCAAGTCAACCCATATCCCCTAACAGCATTGTCCAGTAAAGCAGGAAGTCTATGGATGCGGTAAAAGGGTGGGCCACTGACGCAAATCACATAACCAGAACGGCCGAAAGGGCGAACATACACAGAAAGGGGGCATGTCTGTGTCCCCATGTCTCCCAGTCCTCTAGTGTCTGTGTCCCCATGTCTTCCAGTGTCCCCATGTCACTAGGACACTAGGGGACATTGAGAGACACGGGGACACTGGGAGACATGGGGGCACAGATACTAGGGAACACTGGGAGACCTGGGGACACTAGGTGACACACGAGGGGACACTGGGAAACATGGGGCACTGAGACACTGTGATATAGGGGACACTGGAGACTTGATAAAGACCTGGGTACAGGTCAAAATGTTGGGGTGTCCAATAAACCTGGCTAAATCAATCACAGTGAGTAAAAAAGTGGAAAAAGGTTAGCGCTAATAATAAAATGGATAAAATAAATAAGAGGCAGCAGCATAATAGGAGGTCACCCTCTAACCCTCTACAGTAAGAGTATACACAAAAACAGAGAAAAAGGCTGCGCCAAAAGGGATAAATAAAACAAATAAATTCTACACAAATAAAATTGTTGGAAATGTAATATAAAAGAGTCCCAATTATAGATGGTGTCTCAACTGGTGTGGTGTCTTCTTTGTTAATAGTCGTCCGTCTCACGATATGAAAGACACAATGGGAAAGAACCAGTCGTGCAGAGTGTATAGATAAGTAATCGTGAAATTAAATATAAATTTCACACTCACATTTCCATGAGCTAGGACCAGCTCTAGTATGATGGGCATACAGCGGATAAGCCTCCACTTGTAGGGGTGCTTGTCCTCCTGGAGAGTGCTGGTGTCCAATTCTCAGGAAAATAAATAAAAACAGCCAATAGTGCTCTCTGGTGAGGTAGTTAGCAAAAAAAGTTAAGATGAATAAAATATACTCACAAGTAGAGTGCAGGCCTTTTTGCACTCTATTATTCGCGTGGGTGGTATGATCCCCACATTAGGATATGCCAGGAACAGTAAATAAGGATAAAATAGTATAAAAGGGTAATATATGTAAAATAATTTATTAATACAATATATTAAAACCAATAACGCGTTTCGCCGTAGAGGCTTTATCAAATTGGAATAGTATTAGTACCTGGCACATAAGGAGTATATATAGCTTATACATACATTCAAAATTGGCGCCAAAAAACAATCACCAATCAGGGCGGTACAAAATATAAATAGAGAATACATAAACAAAAGATAGAAAATAATATACAGCATTAATATATTGAGACATATAATGGTATTAGTGTAAATGTCATGTAAAAACGAGGGTTATTTAATGTAAAATTTATGTAAACTAAAAATAAATAATTCGTTATTCTATCACAGTGAGTGCCTGAAATTTTTTTCTTTTATACTAGGAGACACTGAGACACTACGGGCAGAGAGACATGGGGCACTGAGAGACATGGGGCACTGAGACACTCTGATACATAGGGGACACTGATACATAGGGGATATTTGAGACTTGATAAAGACCTGGGTACAGGTCGAAATGTTGCAGTGTCCAATAAACCTACCTAAATCTATCACTGTGAGTGCCTGAGATTTTTTCTTTTATACTAGGGGACACTGAGACACTTGGAGACATGGGGACACTGGGAGACATTGGGAGACTAGGGGACTTTGGGAGACTAGGAAACACTGAGACACTAGGGACACTGGCACACTACAGACACTGAGAGACACCAGGGACACATGGGGATACTGAGATACTATGGACACTGGCTGGGAGACATGGGGACACTGGGAGTGCCCCATGTTTCCTAGGTCTCAAAGTCTCCCAGTGTCCCCATGTCTCCCTGTGTGCCCCAGTGTCTCCATGTCTCCCAGTGTCCCTTAGAGTCTGTGTCCCCATGTCACTAAGACACTAGGGGACACTTAGAGACATAGTTACATAGTTACATAGCTGAAAAGAGACTTGCGTCCATCAAGTTCAGCCTTCTTCACATTTGTTTTTTGCTGTTGATCCAAAAGAAGGCAAAAAAAAAAACAGTTTAAAGCACAATTTTGCAACAAGCTAGGAAAAAAAATCCTTCTTGACCCCAGAATGGCAGTCAGATTTATCCTTGGATCAAGCAGTTATTACCCTACATTGAAAGATTATATCCTTGAATATAGGGGACACTGGAGACATGGGGCCACTAAAACACTAGGGACAGTGGCTGGGAGACATGGGGACACAGACTAGGGGCCACTGGGAGACATTGGGCCACTGTGTCCCTAGTGTCTCAGGATCCCCATGTTCCCCAGTGTCCCAATGTCTCAGTTTCCTCATATCTCGGAGCTGCTGTCTGGACTCTCAGTGAATAGAGAGAGGCAGGGAGGGAGATGCTGTAACTTATCACTGCCTCTCTCCACACAAACAGCAACGCCTACTGGCAGGGGAGGGCTGGCAGCCTTAGGCCTGGGGGGCAAAACCAGTCAAGTGGCCCATTGCACCACCAAATCAGTTCACCATCCATGCCCACCTGGTTTTATAACGGATATTGATGTTATGCTAATCAGTAGCTCTTTGCCATACCCGCTCCTTCACGGCTCTGACTTTCAATGTTGTCAGAGCGCAGGCTGAGAATCTCTGAGCCTGTGCTCTGACTCACTAACTGAGCGCCAGAACCATGAGAGAGAGGATATAATCTGACTGCACCTACTGCTGGTGCGCACCAGTGGACCACCAGCGAATCATTTAAATTGAATATGCTGGGGTCCCCAACTTGTGAGCTGTGTTGGGCGCCTCTGTTGTCATGGCACCCTGCGTGACCGCACAGCTTGCACACCCCAACGTCTGGCCCTTCTGACACATACTGATGTTACTACTTAGAAATCCCTCAATATTAATACAGACATCAGAGTAAACACCAATAAACTGTGCAAACAGAGCTGATCCCCCCAAAGATTTGCTGAATGGATTTGTTGTAAGATTAAATCATGCCTCCTCCTCTCCCTCTCCCATGGGCTGCGCTGTAGGCTGGGAGGAAGTGAAGAGTAATCACATTCTCCCAGCACAGCGCCACCTGTGGCTGCATGGGGCACAGCTGTTTAATGTAATGCTTGCAGGACGGCCACCTGCCGCAGAACCTCTTTGTTCCCATCGCTGCAAAGGGCTCCAGGCACTGCTTGCTGTGAGTGTGAGCCATTGTAAATTAGGGGCAGAGGGCACTTGCACTGCGGTAAAGACAGGTCTGGGCAGGAGGAGAGTGCAGTGCAATCCCCTCCTGTGGGTCACCAGTAGACACAGTGTAGACACAGTGTGTGTTTACATTAAAAAGCCTGCAGGGACCGGCTATAGACACCAGAACCACTTCATTAAGCTATAGTGTCCCTTTAATGTGAGGTAAATTATAGATTAGTGTCACTAATAATATACTAGATTGCCTACTTACAACCAGATGAGGATGATGATGGGCTGCGGTTTGGCTCCACTGGTCTGGTGTAGAAGAGGATCTCTGAAGGCTGTTTGTAACTGTGGTCACAAAATTCAAAGTTCTAGTAGAATGGGAAGCAGCTCCATTTTTTTGGGGCCCCTTAAACAGCTCAAGGTCTGGGTCCCAGGGCCTGACGGTGAGTATGCCCATAAGGCCCACCTAAAAGTCCACCTACATGTTCCACCCATGAGTTCGCTCACAGGGAGTGGAGTGTGTAGGGGATGTGTTATGTGTTATTGTAGATGTAGATCTAATGTGTGTGCTTATGGTATGTAGTGTATAGGGATACCAGTTTGTGTAGGTGATGCAGTGTATTTGTAGTGGAGGCAGTGTGTTTTTGTGTATAAGCGATGTACTGTGTGAATCTGTGTTTGTATGCATAAGGGATGCAAGGTGTGTGTCAGTAGTGTGTGCATTGAGTGTGTGTATGAAATGCATTGTGTTTCTGTATATATGTAAGAGAAGCAGTGTGTGTGTTTGCATGTGTGTGTAAGGGTTTGCATTGTGTGTTTCTATGTATGTGTGCAAAGGATGCATTGTCTTTGTGTGTAATGGATGCATTGTGTGTTTCTCTGTGTGTAAGGGAAGCATGTTGTGTTTCTGTGTGTGTAGGGATGCATTGTGTGTTTGTGTATGTATAGGGATGCATTGTGTGTGTGCGCGTAGTGTGAAAGAGCTCCCTGTCCTGCCCCCTGTCCTATAGAGCTCTCCCCTGCCCCTTAGTGGTCTCTCCCCCCCCCCTTCCCTAGCAGTCACTTCTCACACCCACCCACCCTCCCTGTGCTCTTCTCATCCCCCCACCCCCAAACCTCCGGTATTCTTTTCAGCCCCCTCCCTCCCTGTGTTCTTCTCACTCCCCCCCATGTGTTCTCCTCACCTCCCCCCATGTGTTCTACTCACTCCCTCCACCCTCCCTGTGTTCTTCTCACTCCCCCACCCTCCCTGTGTTCTCCTCATCTCCCCTTCTCTCCCCTCCTCCCTGTGTCCTTCTTACTCTTCCCCATCCTCTCTGTGTTCTTCTTAACCCCGTTCTTCTTAATCCCCCGTTCTTCTTAATTCCCCCAATCCCCCTGTTCTTCTTAATCTCCCCACCCCGTTCTTCTTAATCCCCCCACCTCTCCCCCTTCTTCTAATCCCCCCTTCTTCTTAATCCCTCCCCCCTTCTTTTTAATCCCCCACCTTCTTCTTAATTCCCCCTCCCCCCTCTTAATTCCCCCTACCTCTTCTTCTTAATTTCCCCCCTCCCCTTCTTCTTAATCCCCCCTTTTACTTAATTCCCCCTCCTCCTTCTTCTTAATTCCCCCAAATCTTCTTAATCTCCCCACCCCTGTTCTTCTTAATCCCCCACCCCCTGTTCTTCTTAATCCCCCCACCTCTCCCACTTCTGCTTAATCCCTCCCCCTTCTTCTTAATCCCCCACCCCTCCTTCGCCCAATTCGCCCTTCTTCTTGAATTCCCCTCCCCTTCTTCTTAATTTCCCCCTCCCCTTCTTCTTGTTCCACCCCCTCCCCTTCCATCTTGAATTCCCCCTCAGCTAATGCTTGATTCCCCCTCCTTCTTCTTAATCCCTTTGCCCAATTCCCCCTCCTCCTTCTTCTTAATTCCCCCAATTCCCCTAATCTTCTTAATCTCCCCACCCCTCTGTTCTTCTTAATCCTCCACCCCGTTCTTCTTAATCCCCCCACCTCTCCCACTTCTGCTTAATCCCTCCCCCTTCTTCTTAATCCCCCACCCCTCCTTCTTAATTACCCCCTTCTTCTTAATTCCC
>OW240923.1:5710381-5763350 GCA_933207985.1 Pelobates cultripes | reverse complement strand
AGAAAGGGGGCATGTCTGTGTCCCCATGTCTCCCAGTCCTCTAGTGTCTGTGTCCCCATGTCTTCCAGTGTCCCCATGTCACTAGGACACTAGGGGACATTGAGAGACACGGGGACACTGGGAGACATGGGGGCACAGATACTAGGGAACACTGGGAGACCTGGGGACACTAGGTGACACACGAGGGGACACTGGGAAACATGGGGCACTGAGACACTGTGATATAGGGGACACTGGAGACTTGATAAAGACCTGGGTACAGGTCAAAATGTTGGGGTGTCCAATAAACCTGGCTAAATCAATCACAGTGAGTAAAAAAGTGGAAAAAGGTTAGCGCTAATAATAAAATGGATAAAATAAATAAGAGGCAGCAGCATAATAGGAGGTCACCCTCTAACCCTCTACAGTAAGAGTATACACAAAAACAGAGAAAAAGGCTGCGCCAAAAGGGATAAATAAAACAAATAAATTCTACACAAATAAAATTGTTGGAAATGTAATATAAAAGAGTCCCAATTATAGATGGTGTCTCAACTGGTGTGGTGTCTTCTTTGTTAATAGTCGTCCGTCTCACGATATGAAAGACACAATGGGAAAGAACCAGTCGTGCAGAGTGTATAGATAAGTAATCGTGAAATTAAATATAAATTTCACACTCACATTTCCATGAGCTAGGACCAGCTCTAGTATGATGGGCATACAGCGGATAAGCCTCCACTTGTAGGGGTGCTTGTCCTCCTGGAGAGTGCTGGTGTCCAATTCTCAGGAAAATAAATAAAAACAGCCAATAGTGCTCTCTGGTGAGGTAGTTAGCAAAAAAAGTTAAGATAAATAAAATATACTCACAAGTAGAGTGCAGGCCTTTTTGCACTCTATTATTCGCGTGGGTGGTATGATCCCCACATTAGGATATGCCAGGAACAGTAAATAAGGATAAAATAGTATAAAAGGGTAATATATGTAAAATAATTTATTAATACAATATATTAAAACCAATAACGCGTTTCGCCGTAGAGGCTTTATCAAATTGGAATAGTATTAGTACCTGGCACATAAGGAGTATATATAGCTTATACATACATTCAAAATTGGCGCCAAAAAACAATCACCAATCAGGGCGGTACAAAATATAAATAGAGAATACATAAACAAAAGATAGAAAATAATATACAGCATTAATATATTGAGACATATAATGGTATTAGTGTAAATGTCATGTAAAAACGAGGGTTATTTAATGTAAAATTTATGTAAACTAAAAATAAATAATTCGTTATTCTATCACAGTGAGTGCCTGAAATTTTTTTCTTTTATACTAGGAGACACTGAGACACTACGGGCAGAGAGACATGGGGCACTGAGAGACATGGGGCACTGAGACACTCTGATACATAGGGGACACTGATACATAGGGGATATTTGAGACTTGATAAAGACCTGGGTACAGGTCGAAATGTTGCAGTGTCCAATAAACCTACCTAAATCTATCACTGTGAGTGCCTGAGATTTTTTCTTTTATACTAGGGGACACTGAGACACTTGGAGACATGGGGACACTGGGAGACATTGGGAGACTAGGGGACTTTGGGAGACTAGGAAACACTGAGACACTAGGGACACTGGCACACTACAGACACTGAGAGACACCAGGGACACATGGGGATACTGAGATACTATGGACACTGGCTGGGAGACATGGGGACACTGGGAGTGCCCCATGTTTCCTAGGTCTCAAAGTCTCCCAGTGTCCCCATGTCTCCCTGTGTGCCCCAGTGTCTCCATGTCTCCCAGTGTCCCTTAGAGTCTGTGTCCCCATGTCACTAAGACACTAGGGGACACTTAGAGACATAGTTACATAGTTACATAGCTGAAAAGAGACTTGCGTCCATCAAGTTCAGCCTTCTTCACATTTGTTTTTTGCTGTTGATCCAAAAGAAGGCAAAAAAAAAAACAGTTTAAAGCACAATTTTGCAACAAGCTAGGAAAAAAAATCCTTCTTGACCCCAGAATGGCAGTCAGATTTATCCTTGGATCAAGCAGTTATTACCCTACATTGAAAGATTATATCCTTGAATATAGGGGACACTGGAGACATGGGGCCACTAAAACACTAGGGACAGTGGCTGGGAGACATGGGGACACAGACTAGGGGCCACTGGGAGACATTGGGCCACTGTGTCCCTAGTGTCTCAGGATCCCCATGTTCCCCAGTGTCCCAATGTCTCAGTTTCCTCATATCTCGGAGCTGCTGTCTGGACTCTCAGTGAATAGAGAGAGGCAGGGAGGGAGATGCTGTAACTTATCACTGCCTCTCTCCACACAAACAGCAACGCCTACTGGCCGGCGTTGGTATTGCAGAACAATCTCTGTTTATACTGAGACAGACTTTTGTATTGCCGGTATTACTGCAATACCGGCACCGGCTAGGCAGCCTCAAATACCTGAGAAATACTTCTGAGAAATACCTGGCAACCCTAAGAAATATATGAGAAATACCTGGCAACTCTAAGAGTAGTGTTTTCAAAAAAATTTTAAATTTTTTTTTTTAAATCAATGGGCCTATTCCATGGGCCTGGGCCTGGAGCTGCAGCTCCATCAGCCCCTATGTTAATCCGGCCCTGGTCTGGAACCCAAATTGGACACTCAACGGCACGAACACCGCAGAGACTTCCATCCTTGTGTAAGTTTGAATGTCCAATTTGGGTTCCAGACACTCGACGACCAAACACCGCTGGTGTAATTCGTATTCTAAGATGGCCGCCGCCACGTGTTCGTGTAAACTCAGGGAAACAGAACGGCATTCGGTGAAAGGAATCACATGAACGAGATGAGTTGAACAAACCAAGGCACGAACCATGTTTCTATGCACTTTCATGTATTTCAGACGCTCGAACAGAGTCCGACCGCACAGCCCAAGCACATGGAACCATTTTCAGCTTACACCTCGTGTGCAGTCAGTAAAACTAAGACCTCCATAAAACTGTTGAACCCCTGAACCGATCTGGGTGATTTTTCAGTATGTTGCTCCCCAAGATCAGTGCTACCAGGGGATGTATGAATTGTGGGAGTATGATATGTTTTTGGGGTACTTCTAGAAATGTATAAAAACTGTGATTTTTCTGTTTGGAGATAATTGGGTTGATACACTAATTAACTCAATTATCTCCTAAGCAGAGGGGAGGGATTGTGTGAACTGTATGGGAGTGACTTATTACCTGACTCTGTGCGTATTGGTTGTTTTCAGTTTTTAACCTGTGCCCAACACGGTCCACCCGTGGTAACCTTTTGGACAAAACCTGCATAAAAGGCCAGCCTGGTCATTTAAAGTTCAGTTCTGCTCCTAATACTGTCGTCCAGTTATTGGGAAGGCTGATGGGATATTTGTGGATTATCTTATGCTTATGCCTGCCTTCTTGAATCTGTTTGTTCCTGAGCACTGTTGAAGTAACCAGCAGAGAAGAAGCCCTGCTACCACTACCTCACCGCTACAAAGGTGAACTATCCTGAATAAAATAACCTTGGATGTGTCATAGTATATAATCTTTGGAAAGGTCTAATGTCCATAGACCTTTAGTGTAAAAGATATTGCCATTTAGATCACCCCCAAGAGCCTCTATATAGTCATTGATCGAGAGTGCCCTCCTCCAAGCAGTGTCTATTAGGCTGCTGCCTGTGATCCTGACAGACTGACCAACTGCTGTGTGTAGAGTACTCGGAACCCAGCAGCTCACACTGTAGGGGAACAATTAACCATAAACCTCATTTTAAATGTAACTTTTTTCAACTAAAGTTCTTCAAGTATGTGAAACAAATGCAAACTGCGTTGTTTTTTTTTGTTCTCAAATTGTGCCCTTTCTTAAACGCTGACAAACTTTTATTCTAATTTGATAATTTTCTGCTACTGACACTATCTTGCAGCAATTGCTTTAGACCATCCTTTATATAGTGCTTCAACTGATGTTGAAACGTTTCAACAGTGCTCAGTCAGTATATGGCTGGTGCAATGCTGACTAAGGATCATGGGAATTGTAATTTAACAACCAAAGGTTCTAAAAAGCATAATGACAAGCACTACTCCCGTCGGAGCTGTATTAAACATTTCCTCTTAACATATTAATAAGCTTTTTCTCTTTAACTGCCTATTTTATGGCATATTATTTATTACGTGATCAAAAGTAGCATTATTACATACTTTAACAAGAGACTGAAACATGGAAACAGAATGAGGGCGCAGAGATTCAATACAAAGCTTTAGGCAATATACAAAATAATGGCAGCTTTCACGTCTTCTTTTTGAGGTCATCCAGTCTTTTTGACAGGTCTTCAAAGTCAATATCTTCGTATGGCGAGGGATCAGTTGCAGGCAGGTCAGCTGGTGCAGATGGCAGTTTTGGCAATGGCATATGATTATATCTATCTTTGACGTCCCTTTGTTGCCACTGATCTTGCGAGTTAAAATCCCCACCTGAAATGACAATATGTCAGTGAAAGTGTAGAGTGCAAGCATGCTTACAGACAAATCAGCTGGAGCTCTTTCCGAGCTCTGCCCAGTCCTTCCAGCCTTTGCTTGGCACATTACTCTACCAATAAGGTAGTGTACAAGATATTGGTCAGTGGTTAGTACTTCTGCTTCCAGGACCAAATCGGACCATGTTCTCTCCACAAAGCAACTGCACCTTTCCAGCTGTGTTAAACGTCATGCACATAATTCTGCTTGGCCTGAAGTGTTAAACATTGGCTAACCCTAATCACCAACATAGGTCCCATTATCTCAGTGGCCATCCATGATGTGACACTATAAGTGTGTGCATGACATAACTAATCGTTTTCTGTAACTTCATATAGTCCTCTCTACATTCAGTCATATTTAATATTGTGGTTGCATTGTTGGGCTGTAATTACATTTCAATCCTTACATACTAATCTCATGTAGAATAGCTGGACTTGGAACTGGTGAGAGGCCCTGAGCTACCAAGCAGATCAGAAAGCACTCTGACCCATTTCTGTCAGTAATGTCTACTCATCCTTTACTCTGAGCATCATGGTTAATGACTGATGGAGCAATATGATAGTTCCCGTATATTTGAGATCATTGAAATAGACTCAGCATTAATTTATTTTAAAACCGTTAAGCATAATTCCATATTACTATCCGCAAGACCTTTAATTTACATATACTGTAGAAAGGCTGTGCCTTCTTATAATTCTTACTTGCGGGCACCTGTCTATACAACCCCTGGATGTTGGGCAAAGGTAACATCCCCAGGACGTACTTGGAAACCAGAGCAATCTGAATGTACCTTTCCTGGTTAAACACTTTGTTATTATTATAAAAGCAGCTGTTACTCACGCTCTTTTTTTCTATATACCAAATTGTTTTTGTAATTTTTTCATTAAAACAGACTAGTAAAACTACATTCGGACAACTGCCATATATAAAGGCACAGACTGCCACATAAAAAGGTACAGAGGTTGCATTTTTTACTTCCTGCTTTAGTTAGTACGGTTTGCTGGTTTTTGTATATTTGCCAGGTTTCGGCCTCCCATCTTCCCAAATCTGCACGAATTGGGCTAACAAGCAGAGCCCTGTTGCAGTTGATGGAGAACCAACAATAAGGATCCTGCTAAAGTGATTAAATTGTGCATATTGACGCAATTGTACTGTACCAGGAACACTTAAGTAAAATACAGGAATTTGCATAAAATGCCCTGAAGTTGTGATATCCCTGAGTGCAAATTTACAAAAAAAAAGTTAATCATCTAAATAATGTTTTGTTCTTCATAGCGACCCTTCAGGGTTTGGAGCAGTGGAACCATAATACGATTATTGTCTACATGCAATATTTAGTTGTGTGCAGTCCCCTACACTGAATATTGATATACCAAAGTTTTCAGTGTGAGAATGAATGTATGATTAAAAGTCAATTTTAAACACATGAATGCAACAAACATACTTTATTGTTCTTTACAAACTAAAGTAAAGTGGTTTATAAATAATGCATTCGCTCGAGGTTTTCTATATTTTTTTCCACGGATACTGTGAAACGTTCTGTTTTTGGAAATTTTTCTTAAATGCATTTCACACTGACCTAGTACTCACCATAATCCGGTTTGGGATATAACCTGGGTTCCCCAACTAAGCCAGGAGGAGGGTTAGCCTGAAAGGAAAGAAGGTGGCAACAATAATGTGAACACAGCTGGGACAAAGAAGTCTGAATATCTGTGTGTGTCTATCCAAATACTCCAGCAGGCTTGGATAAACTAACTTACCATATCATAAGCTGGAGGGATGTCTGGAATAGACGGTGATATGTGAGGTCTTGGAGGTGGCTGCAGAAAGGCACACGGTTCATATACTCCTACAGGATCATCCAGTTCCTAGAGAAAAAGCAAACAATTGCATTAAAAAAATAAAAAATCAAAGATCTATTTAGCCAAAACCTGTCCCTCTGTGGCCCGTCTCTCCTTCGGACATGATCTATTTAACATAGGTCTTCTCTTCTGTCCTGAGCCCTTCTCCCATGGTTTGAAAAGGAGCGATTGATATACATTTGACAGACTCACTGAGTTTTGGGGATATGGACATCCAAAGCCACCATTGCCAGGTCCTCCTGTCTTTTTATCATGGTTATCTTCAGGGGGAACCTCAGCCTGTAAAAAAATTATATTAAAAAAGTTGAGATTAGTTTTTTCTTTCCAGTAGCTTCTTTTTATTTTCTATCTCTCTACCAAGTCTAAAGCAATATAATAAATTATCTTTATGTTGCAGAAGCTAGATGCATGCACATGACAATCAGCAAGACAATCATGTTTATGCAGTTACTGAGGAATCTGAAGAATTGACGAGGGAAGAAGTTTTTCAATTCTGCTGTTTTGGACGGATTGGACAGAAAACTGGATTATTGGTTTTAACTGAAGGTGCAGTTTTTGCACCGAGTTTTGCATATCCCTTGCCAATTTCTTACAAATTCCGCATAAAATCCTAAATTAATTACTGAATATTTCCACCGATCTGCGACTCTAGCAAGACATTGATCAGGGTCACTGGTACCTGTATCATCAGATGCCATAAATAGTCTCTACATGCCTGGAACGGCAAAGGCTCCTGGGATGAAGGAAGATGGACCCAGCGCAGCTAGATGGTATCACATGTCAAGGTAATGAGAAACTCTTCTCTTAAATCTTTAATAGGAGTGTGAATTTACAAACTGCCAAAAGTAAAAAGGTGGAAACATGGGTTTGGCTAATTTAACTTGCACCACTGCTTTGAAAACACATACAAAACCGTCTCACTGAGAGTGAATAAACCCTGGAGATACTGATCCACATGTTAAAACCAGGAGCTACGGCTGCAGTGTTCTATGATGTATTTCCTCTCTCAACCTTGAAAACTGAAACGTTTATAAAGAATTATAAAGAACCCACAGAAACTGCTTGGCATTTCATAGAAACAGCATCGGTCCATTCAACTGATACAATTACCTGAATTCATAAGGGTTGATGAGAGTTATTTATACATAGCCCGATATGTTGACGTCTGTCAGTGTCTGTTGGTATTGTACCCTCTTATCAAACTGTACATACTCTGATTAAGCTTCTCCTATTTTATTTCCCACTATGTATTGTCCAGAGGTAAATGATTACTCTATTTGTGTGCTGTAATGATGAATCACAAATTAATCTTGTTTAATATATTTTAAGGAACATTTCAGGCACCATAACCACTACAGCACACTGTAGACGTTATAGCCCAGGGAGTTCCCTGGAGCCTCTCCATTGTAAGAAGTCAAACCATTATATTACAGTCCACATCACACTGCTTCCTGGCACCACTATCATCTCAGGGGAGTCAGGAAAGCAATGCAGGGCTTATCTCACTGGCTGAGAGGTTTAGATGATCGCAATACACAGAAAAATAGAATAAAACAAAACTCTGTTTTTGATGTTAACCCACAGTTTTACTGCGTTGTTAATATCAAGTAGAGGGCTTGAAGTCTGGGGTGAGAGAGTCATTGTGGGAGTGATTAGATTGCTCATAGGGAGCAGCTAAAAGGGGAAACAAAATAAACAAGAGTTCTGGAACTGGTGCTCAGTGAACAGAAATATCCAAAATGGCACAGCAAGTGGGAGCAGGAACGGCATAGTCGGATACAGCAGGTCTGGGCAGAACATTTCCATTAAATAAATGGGGGTCTACCTTCTGACCACTGTTAATATAGAACATCCCAACAGAAATGATGAGTTTGTCTCAGATTCAGGTCGTTTAATGTCCGCTGTCACTCACCAAAGCAGTAAGATCAGGCTCAAACTGCACGTTGTACTGTTTAGCAATCTCAATCAGATACTTCTCCACTAATATCCTTGGCGGAGCTGCTGTATTCAGCTTCTTCATCAGCTGCGGGAAGAAAGCAGGTTTTAAGAATGAGAACCATATCACTGTGCAAGGACCCGAACAGCCGGGGTCCAAATAACAACCAACCTAGGGACCTGACAGCAGTTAGAACAAAGCAAAAGGAGGTAAAGAACGCAAACTATGCATGTCTATTCACTAAGCCCAAATTTAACCAATTTGACAATTCAAATAGAACATTTTGATTATTTTAACAGATTCACAATACCATGCAGCTGCCATTTGCAGATCTGTTAAAACCAGCCAAATCTGTGCATGTTTGGCATTTTAGCTATTTGCAACCAAATTCCTATCACTTCTAACACTAACAGTCATTCTAAAGCTACTTAAACGCCTTACTACTACTTATCCTTATTATGTTACACCCAACTCTAAATCCCTCACCCTGACCCTAGCTTTACCGTGGCCGTGTCTTTGTTTTTCTTACAGCAGAGTAGGATAATTCTGCTGCCAATCAATTTCCCTTTGATTGAGCTATTTTCAAATAAATCTTGCTGCAGCAATAAAACCCATTTCAAAACTGACCATTCAGCTCAATGTGCTTTCAAGTAAGTGAATGGAGTGTAAATGGTCCTATATTAATTTATCTAAATATATAACATACAATTTAGTTCTTAGGTTTAGTTCTGAACAACTGAGCCAGAAAATCACCTAATAGGACCACCCTAACTCGATGGTGGGAAACCACCTAGAACAATCTATTTTATATGCCAAAGAAATGTTGTGCAGAATGTGAGTGCGATAACCTGAATGAAAATGTTCTGCTGAATGTGAGTGTGATAACCTTAATGAAAATGTTCTGCTGAATGTGAGTGTGATAACCTTAATGAAAATGTTCTGCAGAATGTGAGTGTGATAACCTTAATGAAAATGTTCTGCTGAATGTGAGTGTGATAACCTGAATGAAAATGTTCTGCTGAATGTGAGTGCGATAACCTGAATGAAAATGTTCTGCTGAATGTGTGTGATAACCTTAATGAAAATGTTCTGCAGAATGTGAGTGCAATAACTTTAATGAAAATGTTCTGCAGAATGTGAGTGCAATAATATTAATGAAAATGTTCTGCAGAATGTGAGTGCAATAACTTTAATGAAAATGTTCTGCAGAATGTGAGTGCAATAATATTAATGAAAATGTTCTGCAGAATGTGAGTGCAATAACTTTAATGAAAATGTTCTGCAGAATGTGAGTGCAATAATATTAATGAAAATGTTCTGCAGAATGTGAGTGCAATAACTTTAATGAAAATGTTCTGCAGAATGTGAGTGCAATAATATTAATGAAAATGTTCTGCAGAATGTGAGTGTGATAACCTTAATGAAAATGTTCTGCAGAATGTGAGTGTGATAACCTTAATGAAAATGTTCTG
Organism: Pelobates cultripes; assembly: GCA_933207985.1. Taxonomy (NCBI): domain Eukaryota; kingdom Metazoa; phylum Chordata; class Amphibia; order Anura; family Pelobatidae; genus Pelobates; species Pelobates cultripes. The sequence goes on along the minus strand of OW240923.1, from coordinate 5,753,570 downwards.
CTGAATGTGAATGTCATAACCTTAATGAAAATGTTCTGCAGAATGTGAGTGCGATAACCTTAATGAAAATGTTCTGCTGAATGTGAGTGCAATAACCTTAATGAAAATGTTCTGCTGAATGTGAGTGCAATAACCTTAATGAAAATGTTCTGCTGAATGTGAGTGTGATAACCTTAATGAAAATGTTCTGCAGAATGTGAGTGCAATAACTTTAATGAAAATGTTCTGTGAGTGCAATAATCTTAATGAAAATGTTCTGCTGAATGTGAGTGTGATAACCTTAATGAAAATGTTCTGCAGAATGTGAGTGCAATAACCTTAATGAAAATGTTCTGTGAGTGCAATAATCTTAATGAAAATGTTCTGCTGAATGTGAGTGTGATAACCTTAATGAAAATGTTCTGGAGAATGTGTGATAATCTTCATTTTGTTTTATTCAAACATAACAAAAGCACTATATGTCTTTAAATATTTGTTTTATATAGCCCCAAGATATATTGCATATTGTCTAACCTGCACCCCCTTTAAGTACAGATATTTCGTTTAAGGTTTTGATATCCCTGCTCATTAGTGTCAATGAAAGAGCAAACTGTGCTACAAATATTACACAGAAACTGCTAAAAACAAATCTTGGATTTTGTGTCTTATTCCAAGCAATAATTATTAAATGGTCCTCTAAGCATGATATCAAACAGTGAATGAATATTGGAGTGTATACTCACTCGCTCACTGACGGTTTTAATTTCATTTGTTCTGCACAGACTGCCATATTCTTTGCTGTATTTGTTAGACAGCTGACTTGCCACCTGCAAAAATATTAACATTGTCACATTTCATCAGATCCTTGTCACAAACTGTATGTCTGACTGTGACCCTCTTCACAAGGTATAGGTCTGGCCTAAAGAAGGAGAAAAAAAAAACGGAATATAGTGTCGTCCCACATTTACTGATGCATGACGTGAGCTGTAGTCCCACATTTACTGATGCATGATGAGAGCTATAGTCCCACATTTACTGATGCATGATGTGACCTGTAGTCTCACATTTACTGATGCATGATGTGAGCTGTAGTCCCACATTTACTGATGCATGATGAGAGCTGTAGTCCCACATTTACTGATGCATGATGAGAGCTATAGTCCCACATTTACTGATGCATGATATGACCTGTAGTCTCACATTTACTGATGCATGATGTGAGCTGTAGTCCCACATTTACTGATGCATGATGAGAGCTATAGTCCCACATTTACTGATGCATGATGTGACCTGTAGTCTTACATTTACTGATGCATGATGAGAGCTGTAGTCCCACATTTACTGATGCATGATGTGAGCTGTAGTCCCACATTTACTGATGCATGATGTGAGCTGTAGTCCCACATTTACTGATGCATGATGTGAGCTGTAGTCCTACATTTACTGATGCATGATGTGAGCTGTAGTCCCACATTTACTGATGCATGATGTCATTTGAAGCTTACCAACAGTTGAAGGATTAATAATGAAAAACCTATACATACACAGAATAAGTATACTGACGACCCAGACCCTTAGAGTCCAGCCGTGCACACACTCATACCCAATGCAAAGCTTACAGGTAGCTTACAGGTAGCTTACAGGTGTCTCCTTTACTCACCGTCTTTAGCTCAGTTACTTCCATGAGACGTGGGGCGGCCCAGATCAGAGAGGAGATAGCTTCTGACAGGCCAGGGTCCACTTGTCTGTACAGATAAAACTCATTATATCAAAACTCCTGGCCAATAAAATCACATCATCACAGAAGAAACACAGGCCATTAGTATTCTATTAATGCATATTAAGTAAATGCTCCAAACAGCTGAAGCACTTGAGCTCGCTGAAATACTTTATGTGTGAAGAGTGTATCCTCTTTTTTTCACTTTACAAAATGTCCAAATTTCTGAAGAAATTGTCAGACAACTGGTCCTTTTATATCAGTGGAACTAAACTCGAGGCAGCGATTGCCCAGAGCACCTGCCTTGCAAAGACTTCTCACTGAGCTGCATTGGGAGTCTGTGATTGGACAAACACAGAAAGTCTGGGCGGGGTTGGAAGGGGAGGGCTTGCAAAGGTGAGGATCAAATGCATGAAAAACCCATCTATGCCCTTTCAGAAGGTGGCTGTAAATTAATCATAATATACAACAGATGAATATATACTTAATTACAAATATGCTGTGCAGATGTAAATGGACATTTCAAGACCATAATTTACACTCCTTGCACAGGCTTTGGTACAATAGAAACCTTCAACCCTGACTCTTTAAACATAATTGCAATTTGCAGAACTCACACAGGTAGAAGCCTGCCCAAATGGCCTTAGACGTCAAAGGATGAAGCTATATTTTATCCTGTTCCCAGTACTTGTTTGAGGTGTACACTCCATCTCTCCATACATATTCAGTGAGAGATTCAAAGTATCAGCTGCACACATGTCCACCCACTCTGTGAGAGTTCACTGTACAGCTCCATTCGCAAAACTGTGTCCAAAGGCTAGTAGGAGCCTCAGTTTAGCTACTATCAACATGTTCAACATGCCCACTCATCAAATCTAAATCATGAACTGCTAACATGAGCTGAACTACATATCTTTTAATCCACTGCTGGACAAGAGTGTAGGATTAAGTTCACATCTCATCTTCATAAAAGGAGAGGCTCCTAATAGGTTGAGCCACTTTCTTATGAAGCTGCCTCCCAGGTATATTTTATCTTTTAAATAATGTATTGACAGTACATGTCATTTCCATTTTTGATTGGCTCTTTATAAATAATAATTTTAAATACTCATTTTAGATTCTGTGACAAACTGGACCTTGTCATGGGTTCTTGGAGGTTCATACTTGCCAGCCTCTTGCCCTGTGACTATGGCCCCTGTAATGAATTTTGGGTTAAAGACTCTGGTTGTGCCTCTTGGACTTCTAGCAGGAACAAATCGAACTTTCGAAGTGCCATTTGATCACGTGGTGGCGGCCATCTTGTTCACATGGAGCAAAACCGCAAATAGACTTCAGGGGGATTTAGCTGCGAATGCCCTGGAACTATTTTCGGCATGAAAACCTTGCCGTTCCCAGTCGGTTCCCCAGCTGCACTTATCCGCGATTCTATGGAACTAAACATTCTGAATCATACTGCTTTTGGGCGAAAGTATGAAGCAAGCTGTTTGTGGTCCCTTTCTTAAAATAAACTAGCTTTACACCCACTACCATCACTGTATTTCTATTGGGTGTTGAATGGGCCATTCTGGGCACTTACTTCATACACTGAATTAGACCAAATCGGGCAAGGAGCAGGTCACAGAACATCTCTAGAATCTCCATGGCCTCCACAAGGTTATCTTCTTGAATAATGTGCTCTACACGGATCCGTGCTCGATCAAACTTCTTAGAGGACAAGTAATCTGCAATCTCCTTCCTGGCTTTTTGTGCGATCTCAGCTAGGGGCACACACAAACACACAACATTTGAAATGGGTTCACAAACCACAGAGACACAGCACTCTTTAGATAAATTATATAATTAGACTTAGCCATGATCTAGAATGTGCTCACTTTTCTTCTTCTCAAGCAGCTTCAGCCGGTTCATGGCCAGTCTTAGATTGATCTTTAGTCGATCCGCTTTAAACCCAGACCCCAGCATCGTGACTCTTCCTGTGGACATAAGCAAAAAGCAATTTGTAGCTGTAAATAAACACATTTTATGGAAAGACTGCAATACTGCTCATTCTGGTACTGCTATAAAGGCTGAAGCAGGAAATTCATGGGACCTTCCATAACCAACGAGTAACATATCACACAAACACAGCCAAGGTTAAGATCACTGGGAGTCTGATGTCCGACCAACTCCAAGAGTGGACTCCCTGTGCGACCAACTCCAAGAGAGGACTCCCTGTCTCACTAACTCCAAGACAGCATTCCCTGTCTCACTAACTCCAAGACAGCATTCCCTGTCCAACTAACTCCAAGAGACGACTCCCTATCTTTGAATTAGAGTCCCAAAATAATATGCTGTGGCAGATATGAACAATTCCTTCAAAAAACATTTTAGCCATTTGGCTAGATGCATACAGAGTTTTTGATTATCTACCATGCAAATATTACATATTTTTCCTTCTTAGACTGATACTTTATTGTTCCACGCCTATCCCCAAATTCAGATTCAATTCCAGGTAACTCAAATTCGAGCACTCTCTCTCAATTCATTTCTGAAAGGTTAATAGAACCTTAATACCATTCCATAGGAGATGTCCTCTTCATACATTACACATAAAAGTTGACAATAGTAGAACACATTCGCTCCACTGAGAAATAAAATGCACATTCCATTCTCACTACACAACTTCCTTGGGATTTGATGGCTGGCAGTTTTAGTGCAACATTTTCTTTGATAACAGAGAATAAGCTTTTATTTGGATCATGGGAAAACGATTGAACATAACTTTCCTATAATTCTCTTTTTGAGGAAACAAAATTCTAAGGTCTGTGATCTCAATCATCTTTGTCCAAGGTAGGTCAGATTTGTATCGATTCTTCAGAGGGTACGGATTATGGCTGCTGGGGACAGCCCCATTTTTTATTCTATTGTTCCAAAATTACATAACAGAAAAGGTGACTTATAGCACTATAACCACTGCGCTGAGCTGAGCTGAAGGCGATTAAAGAGCCCGTTTAACAACCACTGTATTATTCATTATTGGTATTTGTTTTGTTTTTATTGTACATTTCCTAGTTTATGTTACTCAACTTTTCTTTGCTCTATCACATATTTCCCCATATTTATCTTAGATAATTGGTTAGATATGTCCATTGTGGGTGATGCACAGCTAAAATGTTAGTCTGCCATATAAGAATGCTGATGGGTAGGTTTGTTTATTATTACTACCAGAAGTCTCTGTACAGTCCTCACGGCTCACTAGGGGAAAAAGGCGGACACTTGGAACTGGAAAGACTGGTCTTTGACTTCCAAGCCAAAAGTCGGATCAGCTGACAAGACGGAAAGTTCTATGCAATTAATGTTTACATTAATGACTGCAGAGAGAACCTCAGATAGGGAGCAATCTATTCACTGTGTGCCTACAATCTGTACAGGACAAGATATAAGCTATACAGTGTGAGCCTGTGGGTAGAATAGAGAAAGATATTAACTATACAGTTTGTGCCAATAGGCAGTATAGAGCAAGCTATACAGTGTGTGCCTATAGGCAGTATAGAGCAAACTATACAGTGTGTGCCTATAGGCAGTATAGAGCAAGCTATATGGTGTGTGCCTATAGGCAGTATAGAGCAAGCTATACGGTGTGTGCCTATAGGCAGTATAGAGCAAGCTATACGGTGTGTGCCTATAGGCAGTATAGAGCAAGCTATATGGTGTGTGCCTATAGGCAGTATAGAGCAAGCTATACGGTGTGTGCCTATAGGCAGTATAGAGCAAGCTATATGGTGTGTGCCTATAGGCAGTATAGAGCAAGCTATATGGTGTGTGCCTATAGGCAGTATAGAGCAAGCTACACGGTGTGTGCCTATAGGCAGTATAGAGCAAGCTATATGGTGTGTGCCTATAGGCAGTATAGAGCAAGCTATACAGTATGTGCCTATAGGCAGTATAGAGCAAGCTATACAGTGTGTGTATATAGGCAGTATAGAGCAAGCTATACGGTGTGTGCCTATAGGCAGTATAGAGCAAGTTATAGGGTGTGTGCCTATAGGCAGTATAGAGCAAGCTATATGGTGTGTGCCTATAGGCAGCATAGAGCAAGCTATACAGTGTGTGCCTATAGGCAGTATAGAGCAAGCTATACAGTGTGTGTATATAGGAAGTATAGAGCAAGCTATACAGTGTGTGTCTATAGGCCATATAGAGCAAGCTATACAGTGTGTGCCTATAGGCCATATAGAGCAAGCTATACAGTGTGTGCCTATAGGCAGTATAGAGCAAGCTATATGGTGTGTGCCTATAGGCAGTATAGAGCAAGCTATATGGTGTGTGCCTATAGGCAGTATAGAGCAAGCTATACAGTGTATGCTTATAGGCAGTATAGAGCAAGCTATACAGTGTATGTCTATAGGCAGTATAGAGCAAGCTATACAGTGTGTGCCTATAGGCAGTATAGAGCAAGCTATACAGTGTGTGCCTATAGGCAGTATAGAGCAAGTTATACAATGTGTGCCTATAGGCAGTATAGAGCAAGCTATACAGTGTGTGCCTATAGGCAGTATAGAGCAAGTTATACAATGTGTGCCTATAGGCCGTATAGAGCAAGTTATACAATGTGTGACTATAGGCAGTATAGAGCAAGCTATACAGTGTGTGCCTATAGGCAGTATAGAGCAAGTTATACAGTGTGTGCCTATAGGCAGTATAGAGCAAGCTATACAGTGTGTGCCTATAGGCAGTATAGAGCAAGTTATACAATGTGTGCCTATAGGCCGTATAGAGCAAGTTATACAATGTGTGACTATAGGCAGTATAGAGCAAGCTATACAGTGTGTGCCTATAGGCAGTATAGAGCAAGTTATACAGTGTGTGCCTATAGGCAGTATAGAGCAAGCTATACAGTGTGTGCCTATAGGCAGTATAGAGCAAGCTATACAGTGTGTGTCTATAGGTAGTATAGATCAAGTTATACAATGTGTGCCTATAGGCAGTATAGAGCAAGTTATACAATGTGTGCCTATAGGCATGAGAAAGATATAGACTGGACAGACAAATCACAGTAACTTTACAGTGTTAACTTTTCCCTCTGTGTCTTAGTATTTAACCCATTTGATGCTAGAGAGGGACTATGTTCCTCAATCTACTGTATTCCAGGGAACTGAACACTGCCAGCTCTATTGATTAACCAGTGAATTGTGGTGAACTGAAAGCAGAATTGAAAACTCAGCGTAAAATACACAAGTGATGACTATAGTTGAGATTTTTTTCCAAATCAGCCATGCTGGCCTACATTTTAAAATTATGTTTTAAATGGACTACAATTTTTTTTAAACTCTATTTAGTAAATAAAACCATGAGTCATTGTCTAAGAAATGATATACATAATTCCCATGTGATTGGTTTACAGCCACAATCTCGTTCCTAGGTGTTTGTTTTAATCACAGTTTCTATTAAATCAGGTTTGTACATAACAGGAAGTGTCCGTCATATATCTATTGTGTAATTAGATCTAACCCTCACATGACCGCCATGCCAACTTACAGACTGGCACAAATGTTTTGGGATCTATTGACAAACCCAGTTACTGGGACTTGGCAAGGGGATAGGGTATTTTTACCCAAAACAACCAAACTGAAACAAATTCGCTAGTTTGCTAAAATGTTAAGTTCTCCCCTATTCTCAGTTTCTGAAAAATCCCCTTTTGAACACAATAATACAGAGTGTGTGATAAAAGCATGGCTGGTTTTCTTTCCCAGATCATCATATCGTATCAGGATTATTCACTGAACTGTGAATTATAAGGAATAAATCCAGTAATTTAATCTAAAGTCAAAATATCTGGAATGAAAAATATCAAGTCAGTTGTTTCCAGATCAGCTATTGTGGCAAAAATGTGTAATTTCCTGGTGGAAAACCAATATTATTAACACTGAAAAAAAATTGAAAATATCAATAGCATGCCAGCTGATAGGACTTACCTGAGTTGGATGCTCACCTACCCTGTCTGTAGTAGGAAGAGGCAGAAATGAGGATAAAACACCTGGTTCGTACTGAGCTGTCTGACCTGCTATATGGGTTGCATTGCCTGCCACCAAATAGGAAATAGAAGCAGTTGTATGCAAACATCAAAACAGGGAGTGGTGTCATGTGATAGGGATGACCTCACAGTATCGTATGAATACCTGATCTAGGTGTTCTTTCCTTCCCTCATGCTCCTCACTCATTGTAGCCATTTCTACAATTTAAGTGGTGTCTGTAAGCCGGGATTGCATAACTGGGGTGTTCCTCTTTTTCGAGAAAGCCCCTCTTTTCTAAGCAACTCTCCATGACTCATCCTGTTCTGACTTGTTCGCCGTCTTCTCCAAAGAGTTTCTTCCCTAAATCAGCAAATTGCAATGAATATAAAAAAAAAAGCGCAACATTTAGGCAAAAAGTAATGATTTAGGAAAAAAAACAAATACTCAGCTCTACTCACTGCTTTGCAATTTTAACCTGAATTTGTCGGTTCACTATATTTCTGTGTTTGCTCATTAAACGTGTAGGAGTTCTGATTATCTGGAATGTATTAGTGTATGTTAGAGCCTCATCACAATAAAACTTCACGTAATGTGTAGACAAAGAAAATGTGTAGATATTATGAGAACATAGAGCAACTTAGTAACTGATTAATATAATACATAATCAATAAGCCATAAAAATGATCATTAATGCCCTACCCACCAGTCATGCGCGAGCCATGTCCAGTAAAGCAAACACATGCACCTTTCTTTGTTAGAAATTGTATTCTGTATGTCTCTTATCCAAAGGAAATATACCAGTGAACTCCCTGGGTTTTTAATTCTATTGCTTTTTGTGCGTCAAGAAAGATCACAAGATTGCAAGATATAACGCTGTAGCGGAGCAGTAGTATTATCCACGGTATCTCCGCTGGCAGACAGAGTGAAGCAGGTAAAAAGTAAGCAAAATGCAGGTAGCGTAGTTACAATCTCTTTCTCCCAAGAACTAGACGACACATAGCTTGGAGGTCAACTGAGGTTTTAATCACAGGTCACAGTATTTATGCGGTTACAAATGTAAGGGGTTTCCCAAGTCACATTACAGGGTTTGTCCAGTAGTGGACTACATGGGGGACTGAGTTTACAGGCGGATTACCCATCATACACTGCTGTACCAAAGAAATAATTACCCCAGAATGCATTGTTAATGGGATTATATCTTGGTACAGAAAATTACAGTTTATACATTAAAATCTATAACTGACCTAATATTCCTGCTAGGCAGCTAATAAACCCCTTATTACATAGCTGGGACCTGAGCGCACTATTGAGGGAACTTGCGCTCAGATCCCAGCGCAAATAACCAAACGCCTTTCTTTTTACAGGATCAGGACCACTTGGCTTAAACGGCTGTACTAATGGAGGGAATGAGATTCCCGAAAGAATAAAATTCCCGAACGGCTTGGAAGTCCAGCGGGGCTTGTGTTGCCGAGTAACCGAATTTAGTTCCAGACACTCGACGACAAAACCCCGCTGGGTCTCCGAGAACAAAGATGGCCACCGCCACGTGTTCGGTACACGAACGGCGGCCACCCACAACATACATTAATTGGGCATGGATACACTGTTGCACAGTACCTAATTGGAGACACACGACCTGCTGGGGGTGGTCTCCCATTTGGTACTTTGCTTGTTCCACGAATAGTGCGGCAATTCACTGTTCGCGGATAACCAAGCTGAATACTAGCGGTATTCGTGTGCTGTAACACACGAATGCTTCATACATGGATCTTTTAATGGGGGAAACAAACAATACGGGAAATAGCAGAAAATATACAATTACACTCAGTAAGTGGCTCGGTTTGCCACAAACGCAATCTGTAATTATTTACCATCTGTTCCAGAGACATGGTTTGCTTATTATCTATGAAAAATGTGTCTGTGTGCACTACACATACAAAAATAGACATTTTAACTTACTGTAAATTCTTACTTCCTTAGTATTAGCATCAGTACACCTGGGTATTTTCCCTATGCTGTACAGGTGACCGAAGAGAATTTGATTAGTCACTAATATTGTTCTTACCAATTAATCCAGGTTAGCACTGAGTTATCTGTAACTAGTGGTCCTCTCTGAGGATGTCAACGCGACACAGGTAAAAGGAGCTGAAATGAGGACAATTACATAAACGTTTAGTTGATCCTAATCCGTTCCTAATTTTAATAATTTGCAAGATGTAGACAGCTGGAAACTGCAATGTTGCAGAGTTAGAGATTATTCTAGTGTTAGTGACCTAATAATCTACATTTTATTAAAGACAGGAGGCTAATATTTGCTTTCCTCATTCATATTAAATGAGTGGGAGGCAGTTTGTATGATACAAATTTGGTGATGACCGCCCATGGCTCTGGGACATAAACATGACACCTGTGCTATAGCTCCTATCTATGTCATCTGTGCAAGACGTCAGCAGGATAAACGAGTCTTGAGCTGCAGATTGCAAAGTCTAGCTTTACTATGTCAAATGCAAAAGAATAATAAGCGCTCTCTTCTCAGGGGTGAGCAGCAGTTCACCAACAAGGTGTTCCTCTACCTTGTGATAAATAGACAGATAAAATAGAAAGGTGAACAGCGCTAAAAATCAGAAAATATACATACGTTTTGTAGAAATACTGGCCAGCAGAGTAACTTAAAAAAAAGAGAAACAAAAATACAAATAATGGTACAGTATGTATGAACGATATAATTCCACAAGAACAAAGGTGTTATATTCACACTCACGCTTTGAGGAGCTATATCAGCTCGGTGTTAAGAGCCTGGACGGAATAATCCCCGTCTATGGATTTCTTGAGGTTCAAGACCGTTGGTGAATTTATAGGTGTAAATATTCGTTACATGAAAAACAAGAGTAAAATACACCACATGGTATAGTACGTAAATATAAAATATTGTGAAAAAAAATTGGATGATCCTACTTACATATACTAGAGCAACGACCTGCTCTAGTTTGGAGAATTTCAGGTGGAATAATCCCCACCTTGGGATATAGTGGACCCAGGTATAGCAGCAAAGCAGTATTGGATAGGAAGGAGGACAAAAAGAATGACTGGATAGTTTAAAAAATATATATACTTTAATACAATAAGTGAAAAGTGAATAATAAACTATAAAACCAGTCCTGTATAAAAGTCCAAAATTCTTCCTCACTTGACGCGTTTTGCCGAAGCTTTCTCAAAAATGAGAAAGCTTCGGCGAAACGCGTCAAGTGAGGAAGAATTTTGGACTTTTATACAGGACTGGTTTTATAGTTTATTATTCACTTTTTACTTATTGAATTAAAGTATATATATTTTTTAAACTATCCAGTCATTCTTTTTGTCCTCCTTCCTAACCAATACTGCTTTGCTGCTATACCTGGGTCCACTATATCCCAAGGTGGGGATTATTCCACCTGAAATTCTCCAAACTAGAGCAGGTCGTTGCTCTAGTATATGTAAGTAGGATCATCCACTTTTTTTTTCAAAATATTTTATATTTACGTACTATACCATGTGGTGTATTTTACTCTTGTTTTTCATGTAACGAATATTTACACCTATAAATTCACCAACGGTCTTGAACCTCAAGAAATCCATAGACTGGGATTATTCCGTCCAGGCTCTTAACACCGAGCTGATATAGCTCCTCAAAGTGTGAGTGTGAATATAACACCTTTGTTCTTGTGGAATTATATCGTTCATACATACTGTACCATTATTTGTATTTTTGTTTCTCTTTTTTTTTTTTAAGTTACTCTGCTGGCCAGTATTTCTACAAAACGTATGTATATTTTCTGATTTTTAGCGCTGTTCACCTTTCTATTTTATCTAGCTTTACTATGTGACAATAGGACTGCCAAATCCACCATCTTTTCCTGGACACATATAATGTAAAACAGATTGATAGGGAACACTTAAAACGAGCTGCTCTGCAGTATGTCGAATTCAAACGCAACAAAAAAATGAAAACAAGTCATTAATCAATGACAAATATTGCAGCATAAACGTTCCACATACTTTGCATATTGGGGGGGAAAAAAGTGAAAATATAAAGGGTAGAACAGAAAGCATTCAGGGTTATTCTCTAAATTTAAATCTAAATGGCAAAATTCAGTCCAAAATAGCTGATCTGGAAGATATATCCAACTCCTTTATAGCCAGGCCATGGTAATTTTGTGAATGTTGCCATTCACAGTCCAATTCACATTTCCGAGCCCAGTGAATACACCCCACAGCTGTCTCTGTACTTACTCGAACGACACGCTGCTCCAGACTGAATGTCACGCACATCGTTCAGGAAGTACAGCCTCTGAGTTCCTTTGGTCCTCCCGATGCTCTAAGGCAGTGTAATAGAGAGAGGAACGCTGCATGCACGCGGCACCCCTTTATTTATAATATACTTATGTCTAGCTTCATTGGTAGTGCCATGTCTTCACTGTGACCCCGTTCCCTCACCAGGGGTGGCGTGGCCCAATCAGTTTCCACCATAGAATTTATATAAAGTTTTAGCCCCATTTGTCATTGCCCTGTCTTGATTTTCTCCTGGCTCCTTGTATAGTGCGTTATATCGTTCCCTGATTTTTCTTGTTCTTCGATTTTAGCTTGTTTTACCGACTATTCTGATTTTTGTAATTCTGACTTGGCTAGTTGTATCGTATTTTGTTTTTTCTACTATCCTGATCTTGGCTGGTGTTACAATTACACTTTCTCTTGTTATGGATAGAAATTAATGTTGGTAAAATGTCTATTTACTATGTATGCCTGTATTCAGTATTTGCTCAAAATGGCTGCTAGAGCACTCCTCCCATCAACCAAACACCTTGAGTAACAAGATGGCGTCTCCATCCGGAGTAAAATCCCGAGATGATGGTGACATCACATTTTGGAGGAAGTGCATTAAATGAGACACTTGACCAATTAAAGATGTATACTCTCTGTTATCTCATGTTTTGCATATGATGTATGTTCTGCTTTATAAGGGGTCTGCCGCCCCTCTAAGTAAATATTCCAAAGTTTTTCATTAACCTGAAACTGGTGTCTCAGTATGATTTACTTCCGCGTGCACGCAGTTTATTTTAAACAATCTGGACAGGGGCAGATACTCAAATAAACAAACACTTGGTTTGGTCCAGAACACTCTAATCTTTACATTAAACCTGGCCATTCTAAGCTCTAGTAATTTGTCCGTTCCGTCTATTTGTCCCTTACCTATAACTGTAAGTTGGGTAGGGTAGCTGTGACAACAGCCAATGTGGAGAATTCTTGTAATTTGGCCTACATTTTTTAATTCACCTTGAAATTCTGACAATTTACACTTTAATGAATAACTAATGTCATGTTTTATCATTCAGTTCTGAATGAGTGTGCAGTAAGCCGATTTTACACCATTAGACAGACTGCCTGGCTGTTATCTGGGTTTAACTGCTCATATTTCCAGATAGTATTAATTAATTTCTCATATTTCCAGATATTATTAATTAATTTCTCATATTTCCAGATATTAATAATGGATTTCTCATATTTCCCAGATATTATTAATGAATGTCTCATATATTGGCCATGGTTGTGATTGACATAGGGTATAATTCAGTTTACAAGCTGCACTATGACTTTGTGATCTCAGCTGAGTCAGACATTACTTTGAATAATGATTTTGCAGTATTTTAAAGCCAATGACGTCTAATTTACGGGACCAGCTGCTACTTTCAGTTACCATGGCGACTACCCGCGAGAGGCACTTCCGGCTCTGGGGGATGACGCAACCGTCCGCTCACCACAGTCTAGGTGCGCTCGCAGGAGTCACGTGACGAACCGTTGCTGTGGCTGACGTCACGGCTGCGCAATCAGCGGCCGCCGGTTGCTATGGGGCGGTCTGGTTGAGTCACAGCAGCTGCGACGGGTGTTGTGCCCAGAGAAGGCCGCGAGGAGGCGCCGGGGCCGCAGGCTGGGAGAGAGACCGGGGTGAATGCACCATGAGAAGATGGCCGGGTGAGTGTGACCGGGGGGGCGGTATGGGCCAACATTGGGGGAGGCCGGCCTGGGGACCATGGGCTGCTGAGATCGGGGGGCGGCTCCTCGCAGGGGCCCTTCACTGTCACCAGGGGCCCTTCTCTGTCTGTCTGTGGGAGATCAACAGGGGCCCTTCTCTGTTTGTGGGAGATCACCAGGGGCCCTTCTCTGTTTGTGGGAGATCACCAGGGGCCCTTCTCTGTCTGTCTGTGGGAGATCACCAGGGGCCCTTCTCTGTCTGTCTGTGGGAGATCACCAGGGGCCCTTCTCTGTCTGTATGTGGGAGATCACCAGGGGCCCTTCTCTGTCTGTGGGAGATCACCAGGGGCCCTTCTCTGTCTTCTCTGTCTGTCTGTGGGAGATCACCAGGGGCCCTTCTCTGTCTGTCTGTAGGAGATCACCAGGGGTCCTTCTCTGTCTGTCTGTAGGAGATCACCAGGGGCCCTTCTCTGTCTGTCTGTAGGAGATCACCAGGGGCCCTTCTCTGTCTGTGGGAGATCACCAGGGGCCCTTCTCTGTCTCTGTCTGTGTAGGAGATCACCAGGGGCCCTTCTCTGTCTGTGGGAGATCACCAGGGGCCCTTCTCTGTCTGTCTGTGGGAGATCACCAGGGGCCCTTCTCTGTCTGTCTGTAGGAGATCACCAGGGGCCCTTCTCTGTCTGTGGGAGATCACCAGGTGCCCTTCTCTGTCTGTCTGTAGGAGATCACCAAGGGCCCTTCTCTGTCTGTCTGTAGGAGATCACCAGGGGCCCTTCTCTGTCTGTGGGAGATCACCAGGGGCCCTTCTCTGTCTGTGGGAGATCACCAGGGGCCCTTCTCTGTCTGTCTGTGGGAGATCACCAGGGGCCCTTCTCTGTCTGTCTGTGGGAGATCACCAGGGGCCCTTCTCTGTCTGTATGTGGGAGATCACCAGGGGCCCTTCTCTGTCTGTGGGAGATCACCAGGGGCCCTTCTCTGTCTGTCTGTGGGAGATCACCAGGGGCCCTTCTCTGTCTGTCTGTAGGAGATCACCAGGGGTCCTTCTCTGTCTGTCTGTAGGAGATCACCAGGGGCCCTTCTCTGTCTGTCTGTAGGAGATCACCAGGGGCCCTTCTCTGTCTGTGGGAGATCACCAGGGGCCTTTCTCTGTCTGTGGGAGATCACCAGGTGCCCTTCTCTGTCTGTGGGAGATCACCAGGTGCCCTTCTCTGTCTGTCTGTGGGAGATCACCAGGTGCCCTTCTCTGTCTGTCTGTGGGAGATCACCAGGGGCCCTTCTCTGTCTGTTTGTAGGACATCACCAGGGGCCCTTCTCTGTCTGTGGGAGATCACCAGGGGCCTTTCTCTGTCTGTGGGAGATCACCAGGGGCCCTTCTCTGTCTGTCTGTAGGAGATCACCAGGGGCCCTTCTCTGTCTGTCTGTGGGAGATCACCAGGTGCCCTTCTCTGTCTGTCTGTGGGAGATCACCAGGTGCCCTTCTCTGTGGGAGATCACCTGTCTGTGGGAGATCACCAGGGGCCCTTCTCTGTCTGTCTGTGGGAGATCACCAGGGGCCCTTCTCTGTCTGTTTGTAGGACATCACCAGGGGCCCTTCTCTGTCTGTGGGAGATCACCAGGGGCCTTTCTCTGTCTGTGGGAGATCACCAGGGGCCCTTCTCTGTCTGTCTGTAGGAGATCACCAGGGGCCCTTCTCTGTCTGTCTGTGGGAGATCACCAGGTGCCCTTCTCTGTCTGTCTGTGGGAGATCACCAGGTGCCCTTCTCTGTCTGTCTGTGGGAGATCACCAAGGGCCCTTCTCTGTCTGTCTGTAGGAGATCACCAGGGGCCCTTCTCTGTCTGTCTGTGGGAGATCACCATGGGCCCTACTCTGTCTTTCTGTAGGAGATCACCAGGGGCCCTTCTCTGTCTGTGGGAGATCACCAGGGGCCTTCTCTGTCTGTCTGTGGGAGATCACCACTTTCTGTCTGTGGGAGATCACCAGGTGCCCTTCTCTGTCTGTCTGTGGGAGATCACCAGGTGCCCTTCTCTGTCTGTCTGTGGGAGATCACCAGGGGCCCTTCTCTGTCTGTCTGTAGGAGATCACCAGGGGCCCTTCTCTGTCTGTCTGTAGGAGATCACCAGGGGCCCTTCTCTGTCTGTCTGTGGGAGATCACCAGGTGCCCTTCTCTGTCTGTCTGTGGGAGATCACCAGGTGCCCTTCTCTGTCTGTCTGTGGGAGATCACCAGGGGCCCTTCTCTGTCTGTTTGTAGGACATCACCAGGGGCCCTTCTCTGTCTGTGGGAGATCACCAGGGGCCTTTCTCTGTCTGTGGGAGATCACCAGGGGCCCTTCTCTGTCTGTCTGTAGGAGATCACCAGGGGCCCTTCTCTGTCTGTCTGTGGGAGATCACCAGGTGCCCTTCTCTGTCTGTCTGTGGGAGATCACCAGGGGCCCTTCTCTGTCTGTCTGTGGGAGATCACCATGGGCCCTACTCTGTCTTTCTGTAGGAGATCACCAGGGGCCCTTCTCTGTCTGTGGGAGATCACCAGGGGCCCTTCTCTGTCTGTCTGTGGGAGATCACCAGGGGCCCTTCTCTGTCTGTCTGTAGGAGATCACCAGGGGTCCTTCTCTGTCTGTCTGTAGGAGATCACCAGGGGCCCTTCTCTGTCTGTCTGTAGGAGATCACCAGGGGCCCTTCTCTGTCTGTGGGAGATCACCAGGTGCCCTTCTCTGTCTGTCTGTAGGAGATCACCAAGGGCCCTTCTCTGTCTGTCTGTAGGAGATCACCAAGGGCCCTTCTCTGTCTGTCTGTAGGAGATCACCAGGGGCCCTTCTCTGTCTGTCTGTAGGAGATCACCAGGGGCCCTTCTCTGTCTGTGGGAGATCACCAGGGGCCTTTCTCTGTCTGTGGGAGATCACCAGGTGCCCTTCTCTGTCTGTGGGAGATCACCAGGGGCTCTTCTCTGTCTGTTTGTAGGAGATCAGCAGGTGCCCTTCTCTGTCTGTCTGTGGGAGATCACCAAGGGGCCCTTCTCTGTCTGTCTGTGGGAGATCACCAGGGGCCCTTGTCTGTCTGTATGTAGTCAATAGATTATCCTGTCTGTTGGTGGTCACTGGGGTCTTTTGTCTGCCTGTAATTGGTCATTAGGGTTTCTTGTCTACTTGTAGGTGTTGAACAAGGTGCCTGGTCTGCCTATAGGTGGTCACCACAGTCCCTTGACTGCTGAGACTTGTTTTTGTAATGAATTTCATAGTTCATATCTGAGATTTTTATTGCTGAATATAAAACAAACGTTGGGTTAGTTAATTTAAATACAATAAAAATGCAATGTAAATATATTTGATGGCTTCACTCGTGAATAAATTAAAATTCCTGTTTAGGCATCTATGAACTACAATGGCAATGATGCAAAACACAGGCTGTAATAATCTTCCTTATAGCATGCAAGTGTAAGAACTATCCTGTTATAGACTTTCATTATGTTTTACAATCATTTGTACATGGAAAATAATAATGAAATAAATTTTGAGAGATCAGTTTAGTATTGAAAATTCTGTTGCATGTCAAACCAACACAAGGATTTGAAGTATTTAATTTACTGAAAGTAACAACGTGGACATGCGCTGCTCCTATACCTTTTCATTTTGCTTCATACTGGCAGGTGGGAGTATAATTAGCTAGTACTAGATTATTTGCTGCTGTGCTTTTTGTCTTGGGTGACGAAGATCTTAATTCAGTTTCGTTTCTCATATCTTCTTTCGATCATACATGCTAACACACTCAATTTTTATGAGTTGTGCCATGCTGTCTTCTGTCTAAAACGGGATCTGACAAATTTTGAGAAAATGCAGGCACCAGACAGGTATTTATATGAGCAGTAAAATACACACAGCCTTACTGAGTGCTTATATAGTGGAAGAAAGTGAAATGAGCTTGTGACTCAAACCAGGTTTCTTGTTTGAGTCAGAATGCGAAGACACATAAGATCTGTGGTAAACCAGCAAACTGGCTTTAATGTTTGGGTAATGCAGAGAATGTGTATGTGTAGGAGAAGAGAGTAAAATGAAGAGGTTGTGAGATTTGAGGATAAAGGGGGAGCAGAGACGTTGTACTCTGTAACTGAACTAACACAGCCAAGTGTCCAGGGGAAAGAGGCCAAGGAAGAATATTAGGCAAATCATCCTTACACAGCATGATACTGTTTGTGTCGTTGATCTGTGGTGCTAGGCCAGACCTGAGGGACAAGGTATAGTCCTAAACGCTGGAGGAGGTGTAAAAGAGGATTTTTATATATATATATATATATATATATATATATATATATATATATATATATATATATATATATATATATAATATATATATGCACTCTGCAAGTAAGCTTATTACAGTCTGAGTTTTGTATTGTTGCCATTGTAATCCATAGATGACTTAACGTTAATTGTTATTTATTCATGAGTGAAGTCATCAGATATATTTCATATAATTTTTGTGTTTTAAAGGAATTAACACAAAGATTGTTTTATAAGCAGCATTAAAAATCTCAACTATGAAACTTGTTACAAAAACAAATCCATGCAGACTTTCAATTCAAATACAGATAGACACACACACACACTGATCAGTCACAACATTAAAGCCACTGACAGGTAAAGTCAATAACATGGATATATATATATATATATAATTTTTTTTTTTAAACAAAGCTTTATGCCAAAAATACAATTACAATTCCCAAAGAGACACTATAGTCACCAGACCCACTACAGCTTATGTCCCGGCAGGCTTTTCAGTACATTGCTGCCCAGTAACACCGAGTGGAAGTCACTCAGTCAGCCACTACAGGTTCTTCCTGATAAAGTTCAGCATAGAAACACAGTGTTTTGCAGCACATATGCAATATTCTCCCAGTGCTTTCCGATTTATCTCGGCCATGGAGGTGGTGCCAATCGCGGCAAGACCGGCACTATGTGGGAATGATGCTGAGTAAAAACACTTTTTCCTTGTGGTCGGAGGGGGCCAGTAACCTAAACAAATATACACGCACTCGCTTGCAGACAAACATTCACCATTTTTATTTATTTTTGAATGTACTTATATATTTTTTAAATTTACCTCTAACTGGATCAGAGCAGCCCCAAAATGGCAAGTCTTATTGGGTTTTCCAGGTATACAGTGGTTAGCACCTACCACAAGTGTAGCAAGGAAGGGCCACCGGTGAACCAGTGTCAGAGTCATGGGTGCACATTGATGATTAGCCCACCTGGTCAGTTTATATTTTATACAGAAGAGCTTTTGTAGCTCAAATTGCTGAAAAGCTTAATGCTGACCATCATAGAAAGGTATCAACACACAGTGTATCACAGTTTGCTGCATCTGGGGCCCAATGTTAAAGGACCACTTTAGGCACCCCGACCACTTCAGCTCAGTGAAGTGATCTGGGTGCCAGGTCCATTTAGGGTTAACCCTGCCTGCTGTAAACATAGCAGTTTCAGAGAAACCGTTATGTTTACATTAGTGTTAATCCAGCCTCTAGTGGCTGTCTCATTGACAGCCGCTAGAGGCGCTTCCGCGCTTCTCACTGTGATTTTCACAGTGAGAAGACGTCAGCGTCCATAGGAAAGCATTGAGATTGCTTTCCTATGGACTTACTGAATGCGTGCGCAGCTCTTGCTGCGCATTCGGCAGAAGAGGGAGGAGAGTCCCCAGCACTGGAGACAGGTAAGCGTTTAACCCCTTCCTCCCCCTAGAGCCCGGCAGGAGGGGTACCCTGAGGGTGGGGGGGACCTGTTAACACTATAGCGTTTTCCTGGCACTATAGTGGTCCTTTAATCCGATTGAACATCGGTGTGATGTGCTGGACCAACAAATCCGATCCATGCAAGCTCCACAACACAAGTTGCTGGAGTTAAAGGATCTGCAGCTAATATCTTGGTGCCAGATACCACAGGACATGTTCAGAAGTCTTGTGGAATCCATGCCTCGACACATCAGAGCTGTTTTGGCAGCACCAGGGGGACCTACATGATAATTTGGTTTTAATGTTGTGACCTTAAAGGAGCACTATAGTCACCAGAACCATTACAGCATGATATAGTGGTTCTTGTGTCTTAGCATGTCCCTGCAATGTTGGCATTGTAAACACTGCCTTTTCGGAGAAAATTGATAGCTAGTAACACCTCTAGTGGCAGTCACTCAGATGGATACTAAAGGTGCTTCCTAGTCCAGTGCTACTCTTCATCGAGACGCTGAACTTTTCACATAGAGATGCATTAATGTACGCATCTCTATGTAGAGATAATGATTGGTGCAGTGTGGCATTTTACTGCGCATGTGCAGTATCCTCCCAATGCTTTCCTATGAGAAAGCATTGGATTGGCTGAGATCATCAAGATTGTTGATCTCAGCCATGGAGTTTAAGCCAGCTGCGGTGAGACAGATGCAACGTGGGAGAAAAGGTTCATGAAATCACCTTTAATCTCCACAGAGAGGGGGCCAGTCACTTAAACAACCACTTCAGCACTATGGTGTCAGGAATACGTTTGTATTCCCAACACTATAGTGTTCCTTTAACCCCTTAAGGACACATGACGTGTGACATGTCATGATTCCCTTTTATTCCAGAAGTTTGGTCCTTAAGGGGTTAAGGTCTGTCTATTTCCTTCTTGAGTTATACAATTGCTTAAATGGTCCCCATTCAGAGGAAACCACTGTATATATTTTTACTTCACGTGACGGCTGTATGGACATTGCACATTATTCATACTGAAATGTTAATATGAATTCACTGATGGTAACTGTGGCACCCCAGATGCTTAAGTACCTTTCTAATTTCTAAACATACAGAGTTACAGATACCATAACTGTTTGAATTTAATTGTGCGCCTTGTATCTCTGGTATAAACAATGTCATGGACCTTCGCCAGTGAGTCTTTATTTGGGCTGCTTAATGCTGGTGGTTGTATATTTGTACACTAAATTACTGTCACTCCACATTTGTGAATAGATGTTAGCCTTCACAGCCATATTAACATTCTATATCCTAGAAACTTACTTTGATCATATTCTTTTGCCCACAGATCTTAGACTTACAAGATGCCCACTGGATGCATGTGGCACCATCATCGATCATTCTTGCCTGACATCCATGAAGCCTATAGAAATTTATAAACGTCTCACTGACAGCAGGAAGTAACATGAAGCCTGCACATGAAAGAAGTCAGGAATGTCTTCCGCCAAAGAAACGGGAGCTCTTGCAGAACAGTGTGAGTATGGAAGAGCCACCCCGGGTAGAAACTACATCAACCAATGACACCCCCTCTACTGATGCATCAGCTTGGCCCAGAGGAGTGCTGGTAGCAGCAGGGCAAGGACATGGGGTTAGATACGAAGTGGCTGGTGAGGGGGCAGAGACAGTTACAGTGGATCAGTACGGGAATCTTTACAAATTAGCGGTGCCTTCTGCTGCATTTTCCCCACCTGGACTCCACCCTGTGGTGAATATGGGTTCTATTCAGCCATCTTTTAATGTAGCTTCTCCTTTAATACAGCACCCAGGCATTACTTACCCACCTATTCATTATGCCCCAATTTCCCACACTCCAGTACAGTTTCTTGGATCACCCTATGCAGTTCCATATGCCGTTTCTCCGAGCTTCCTTCAACGTGCTGTTATATCTCCCCCTGTTACATTGGCTGCCTCTCATGTACCTCACTATGTGCCATATAACTCCATCCTCACAGAGGGGGTTACACCACCTCCTCAAGCTCCATCCCCACATTCTTTCAACAAAACCACAGCACCGTCTCCCTCAGTGCTCATGGGTGTTGTGCCTGTTGATGTTGGAAAAGGTAGAGTCCCTGTATTTTATCAACATTCTTCTCAATTACCAGCTTATCCTGTGCATGAGATGCTTCTGGCATGTCCTTCAAACCAGTCCCCAAGTCCTGCCTCTGACCACAACAAAGAGAGAGAGGCATTAATCACTTCTACCAATGGGTCCCAAAGAGCTGCAGACAATGCCTCTGGAAGGAGAGGCAGCCAGGTTATTCATAACACAGAGGAACAGCTTGCAAGAAGATCAGCCGACCATTTGGTAAACTGTGATGTCTACTCAGGACATTCTACTCAAAGGACAGAAGTGGCTTTACTGACTCACAGGAGCACACCTGACACAGATTTAGAAGTTCAGCGGGTTGTTGGTGGTTTTGCTTCACAAGACTTTGGTACTACACCTGTTCAGAGAAAGGAAATGCAGAGTCCGTTAAATCTGTCTCACAACACCAATGAGCAAAGGGAGGTGCCAAGAGATGCTCACACCCATGGAAATTTGGCCAGCCCAATGCCAGAGAGGGAACAGCATAGGGTAATGTACTCAAAACAGCATATTCTCAAATACACTGAGAAATCTGTAGTGATCGTAAATGGGGAAGCCACTCCAACTACAGTCTGTTCTGCATCAAGCCTACATCCAGGAACTCTCCAGCATGGATCTAAAACTCAAGGAGCTAAATCTCCTGAGTTACCCCTTAGTGACACTCATTCAGACAGAAGGACCCCACATACAAATGTAGCCCCTTCACAGCCAACACATTCCAATGCTTTACCCTCACATTTTATGAAAGGAGCGATTATCCAGCTGGCCACAGGTGAATTGAAGAGAGTGGAAGACCTACAGACCCAAGACTTTGTGCGTAGTGCAGAGGTCAGTGGTGGTCTTAAAATTGACTCAAGCACAGTGGTGGACATCCAGGAAAGTCAGTGGTCAGGATTTGTGACTCTCCATTTTGCAGTGGGAGAGCAGCAGAGCAAAGTGTGTCTTGATGTACCTCCTGAACATCCTTTCTTTGTGTATGGACAAGGCTGGTCTTCCTGCAACCCCAGACAGACTGCTCACCTTTTTGCACTTCCCTGTCACCGGCTCCAGGTGGGAGATGTTTGTATATCAATAAGCTTGCAGAGTGTAAGTAAAAATGGGGCATCTTCCTCAAGTTGTACCCCTACAAGTCAGTCTATATCTCGCCCTAATGAGAGAGCAATGTTACAGTCTAGAGATAGACCATCCCTGACAGAAAGAGAGAGTGGAACACAGAGCCCACTTCAGACAGAGGGCTCGACACAGACTTCCCATGTGCGGACTCTTCCTACAGCCCAATCAAGCTGGTCAAGTCCAGGAGTCCAAAGATACAGTGGGCAGAGTCCAGACCCCCGACCTTCGCCTTCTCGGCACTCTTTCATCCCTCAAGAGGTGAAGCTATCTATTGAGGGGAGATCAAATGCTGGGAAATAAACCCCATCCCTCAGGAGGAAATTATTTTGCACAGTTAAGAGTACAGGTATAATTAGTAAGACCGTGGAGAGGTCCCTGCTGCTCAAGAGAGGAATGAAGCGTGGGGCAACTATCTATGGCAAAAAAGCAGACTTAAACTCCCAGCGCCTTCAGTAAAAAAAAAAAAAAAAAAATTTGCAATATGTTGTTTTTCCTCTATTAATCGTCTAAACGAACTTAACCCTCTTGTGGTGTGGTTTATTTTTTTGTTCCCATAATATGCCAATCAGTATATTTGTCATTGCTGGTGGGGGATGAAGGCATTGAAACATGGCTTTTGCATTTGAAGATCAGTAGGCTTACAGGTGCGGAGATGGTTTCACTGAATCAGCTTATGACCCTAGCATAGTTTTATTTTATTTTATCTGAAAGAGTAATGTGTCCCTTCCTTTTTGCTTTTGTAAAGCTAAAGGTAACAGGCACACCATAGCTGTCTCGATACCGAACGCTGTGTTCCTTATTGAATAGTGCTGTCTCTGATGCAGTGGTACACATCTAAACCATTCAGTGGGAACTACGCACCATGTTAACATTCCTGGTTGACTGCCCTGTTTTGGTGTAACAGGTTTCCTGATAATCCCCAAACACACCCACAGTGCAATAATACAGATGTTCATCTGTGCATTCTATCTCTTGTAGCATGTTGCTCGCCTGCACCTTTTATGATGCTGACTAAAAGCTTTACCTGTAGAGACACGTTATGTTGTATAATGTGTATATATATTGATCTCAGATCTCTAATCAATTTGGTGTGTATTTTGTTTTTTTTTTGCCATCTTTCTACACTGCCAAACCGGCTTTAGAAGGCACTTGCATACATTCTGATTTGATTAAACTACTTTCCTCTACCCAATCCAGGACACTACATTAAACGTCTGCTTTTACTG
Source organism: Pelobates cultripes (assembly GCA_933207985.1). Taxonomy (NCBI): domain Eukaryota; kingdom Metazoa; phylum Chordata; class Amphibia; order Anura; family Pelobatidae; genus Pelobates; species Pelobates cultripes. The sequence goes on along the minus strand of OW240923.1, from coordinate 5,729,681 downwards.
GTTTCCTGTTAAAACGTGAGCTGAATGAGTAGGTGATTATATTTGAAGCTCATCCATTTTTGCTAGATTTGCCTATGGATTTTTTTTTCCTCCAAAGCTAACTGACCATTGACATGGAGATCCAGGAACTGACGGAGGTTTTAGATAGAATTTGGTGTGTGCAACGCTTCCGCCGCGAAGTGTCCTGTATTTTAAACAAGCACAGGGAATAAGATGAGCAGTAAAGATGTACTGCCAAAAACCAGTGTTAAAGGTATAGTGTCCAAGGAGAAGGTACATATTCCACAGGGATAGTGCATTCAGTTTCTCAGAGGCGGGTGGAGCCCATCACATTTAATATCCAATGTACAAGTTTTACATATTAACTGATAATCTATTATGCATCTTAAAGCAGCCTTAGAATTAGGCAGGTGCTTTTATTCAAATATGCTACCTGATCTTTAACAGAGCATTAATCTATATTTTGTTGTGCTTTTTTTGTAACTGTTTTAAATAAATCAATTTGTACTGTATACCTGCTCAGTCTTTTTGCATCCACCCAAACATGTTTTATAGTTATACCAAAATCATACTAAGTCTGTTTTAAAACAATGTCCCAAAAGGCCTATAAAAAAAGTTAAAAATGTTTTTGTGTGTGTGCCAAGTAAATGAACATCAGCAGTCACTGATTCATAATTGGCAAGACATTAAGCACCATAACCACTACAGTGAGCTGTTAGTGTTACTCAAAGCACCATGACTACTTCATGAGTATGTATTTACAGTGTTTGCTGCCAGAGCGTTTGGGATGGATAATTTGAATTCTGTGCATATTGGTGTTAACATGCATGCCTGCTAGTCCAATGTTCCACCGTGCCATCCTCTCTGCCCAACTTCCCGGATACAGGGAGAACTTGGCCATAGATCAGAGGTAGGTTATAGCTATATTATTATTATTTGAGTAACCCTTACAGCTTACTGTAGTGCAACTGGGGAAAGTCACGTACAACTTTTTTACTTTTACATGGGGAGAGGATAATCTAAATAGGTAGAGTAAAAGGACACTCTACTGCTCAAATACAAAATAAAAATCACTTGAGTAGATATGCCCCAAATAAAAACTTGCATGCATCTAATTACGCATTTTTTTTCATTGGGGGTATGTCTAAAAGTAGCTGCAAAACTTGCAGCCTCTTTGCCTTCTGTAACCATAAACCAACATTATACTGTTACAGCCTTGCCTAAGTCTGCATTATCATGTCATTGCTTGTCTATCAGTGCAAAAATAAAGAATAAAAAAAAAAAACAACTTGCAGCCTCGGCAACCCTCCTCCCTTCTAACCCCGTCCAGACTTTTTGTGACTGTCCAATCATAGATTTCCCAATGGAGCTCAATGAGAAGTCTTTACAAGGCAAGTGCTCTGGGCAGTTGCTGCCTCAGGTTTAGTTCCACTGAGCTAAACAAACCAGGAAGTAACAGGAACTGCTGTCTTCATGACAACCAAGGGGGTGTAAACATTAATTTATAAAAGTGTCAACCTCTGTTGAAATCTGCAGTTTTTCCAAAAAGGAAAAAAAAAAAATAGGACACACTTTTCACACAGCAAAAGTACTTTAGGGGTCTGAAGTGTCCCTTTAACATAGTTAGGAATACAGGTTTATATTCCTAATGATATAATGTTCCTTTAAATCATAATTACTTTTTATGGTCAAAATCATTACAATATTCCAGCTCAACATTCCATAGGTTCTGTGGAGCGGTCAGTGTCAAACTAAACCATGGCTAAATCAGTGGCTCTATAAGCTTAACCTTGCAACAGATATTGCAATCTTTTCATTGCAGGGTTAAATACTTTCCAGTGGCTGTCATATTGACAGCCACTAGAGGCATTTCCTCCTCCTGGAATATAACATTTTAAGTCCTATGTTACTAGCCAGACTTTCAAAGTTACTTGCCACTGCAAGTCATAGCATATTAAGTAAGGTTAAATCTCTACTTGCCAATGGCTAGTTGTGAGTGGAAAACGTAATCCTTACTGAAACTAAATGTTGCTCAAAGCAGTATTTGACTGGAGAGTGGTGTTTGGCCGTGCATTCCTAATCCATGGACTCTGCAGCAGCAGAGTCCTGGCGCTGGATAGGAGGTGAGTAATCTGTTAACTTTCAGATTTTTACTGCCAAAGGGGGGTGGATACATGGGAACCTATGTTCCCGAAATACAGATTATGGTGAAATTGGTCTAGTGATTGCGGCCAAACAAACTTCAGTTCCCAATGACAGACCTCGCTCATATATATTTAATTACCCACTACATGTAAGAGGTGTCAAACAAGAGGACCTCCCCATAGTAAAATAATTTATTGGTTCCACATACATTTTTGTACACTGATACTATTAAGATAATTCTGCACCCACACATAAATAAAATAATAAAAAAAAGTTACTACACACATACAACTCATTCACAGCACAAAAGAAGTCATTTGAGTAAATTCAGAATTTCCATTTCATACCCTGTTTAAAGACAGTCTTATAGCTGCATCATTTTTGGGGAAGGGGCTCCAACTTGATTAACTTCTACTGTGTTTTTCACACCTTGCAAAGTCAAGCATGCATGGCAAAAAAAGATAAAAATACCACAACACTGATGTGTGAGTTCAGAGAAAGAGTGTGTACTTGAAATGCTGACCACTCTTATTTTTCCAGCAGCTTCGTAATCCTGAGGAATTGTATCAATGTAAAAAGCAACCCTTGAAATATGTGGATTGTTCCAGTTCATTCCTACCAATGTACAGAGTGATGGGGGGAGTTATCAGAATATCACTTTCTGAGGAAGGAAATGAATGTGTGTCCAAGCAACAATGTCTGCCTGCCACGAAAACAAATCAAAAACACTGCCAAGTATAGATCAATGCAAAGCACCATTGCTTTGCTCTTCGAGTGCCATCTTTCCTAGAAGTTGCTGATCCAGATCAGAGTTCCCTACAGGAAGTTGAAAAAAGTTCATTTCGGCTGCTAAGGCTGCCATGGCGGTAGGATCCTGCCCAAATTGTGCCCGCAACATCATGTCCATCTTCTCCAAACGTCGCTTCAGCCGCTTTGCCTCTCTCTCTCGGACGAGTCTTGCTTGCCGCTTCTCTGGGGTTTCGTTGGCCCTCTTCGTGCGCATAGCTTCACGATCACGTTGCAAACGCCTTGCGCGTTGCTCATCAGTTTCCTGCATTCTCTGCTGTCGCTTGGCCTCTCTGTCTCGCATTCGCCTCATCTCTCGCTCCTCTGGGGTTTCACTATCACGCCTGCTTTTCTTTGCTGTCCGTTCACGCTCCAGCCGCTGCATTCTTGCCTCCACAGGCTCATTCTGTCTGCGTGATGCCCACTTGCGGCCTGAAGACATCTGATCAGTCATCAGTTTTCTGTATGCCGCACAGTTGTTGCAAACAAGTAAGATACCTGCTGGGTATACAGCTTCAAAATCCAGACCTTTACCCTCACTGCTATCTCCTTCATGGTTGTCTTGGTTCCAAGAATCTGGTGACACGACCTCTGGTAGTTTCTCACTAAAATAAATAAATCACAATATAAATTCTATGTAGTTAGTGGTGGTTGTCAATCAAGCAGTCTGAAAGGAGTAAATGGATTCTGCTCTCACCTGTTAAACGTGGAATGGCTGGTGAATTGAGCGCCACACACAGCACAGTTTGACAGTTGATCCTCTGAATGGATTAGAAGGTGGCGACCTAGTGACCCAGGTGAGCTGAGTGCTCGTCCACACACTGGGCAGAGATAGCTTTTAGCGCTCACTACAGCAGTTGTGTGCTGAAAGAGACACAGAAATAAAGGTTACAAAAACATTGCCGCATTTTTTTAAGGATCACCGACAATTTTGTTATATGTTCGAAACATGCCATCTTTTTTTTCTTCTTATGCATGTTGACATTTTTGAAATCACTTGCCTGCCTTTGCCACACCCATTTACGAACAGCCATAATCATATTATACAACGGTCTGTTGCTTTCCAAAGTTGCATAAAGTAAGGAGTACATATATTGAAAAGCAAGTTGCAAAATAGTGAGCATTGGGTCAAATAACGGACAGTGCTACCAGAGGTACACCAAAATAGACAAAGAATTTATTCAAAAATTTCAATATAAATAAATGAATACAGAAGGGGACTTTTTTTATTACAATGTTACTGTAAATCACTTCAGATGTACTGTTCAGTTTATGTTGCTGCTGAATGTGGTGAAATGACAGCAGCATCTATTGGGAGGAGGGTTGTGTTAGCGTGAAGTCTCTAGCTCCCAGAGATGGTCAGCTGTAGACTGGTTTGGGGAAGTCACGCTCTCACTCAATTATCCAACCTTAATTTCTCCTAAAACCGGAGGACTATTTTCCAATAGGAAAAGTAGCGCGCAAATTAAAAAGTAGTTTGGTTGCACATGTCGTAAGATTAATACCGCTCACCAATTCCTTTTGTAGTTCTAATATCCTCACCCTGAAATCTAAATGCAGTTTAAATTACATTTTGGCAGCAGATAACAGCAAATCTGCCGACTGACTGCCTAAAGGGACATACTTTCAATCTTTATTTAATTCGTGCTCAGATAATTACTGTGAATTGCCCAGGTTTCCCAAAATTATTTCATGTGGATAAAGATTGGGGGGGAAAAAGCCTTTAAAACCTGGCATGCTTGTGGTATACTGTGACACAAACACACTTGCCTACTTGATTACTTAAACACTGTATACCTGATATACATGAGTGACGAGCTGCTCCTGGCTTTCACAGTCTATCTGACACAGAGGGCAAATATAAAGCCCAGAATCCAGTTGTGAGTCCAAAGAAGCCTGTGACTAAAAGGAAATAAAAAAATTAAAAAACAATGTGTGGCTCGTGTTTAGATTTGTCCAACACCAGTTAAACAATAAATGACATCTCACCAACGCGCCAGTTTTTTTGTTCGTTTTCTGAGTGTTGCTGACCCCTGGTTCATTATCAGATTCTCGGTCATTCTGGTCATCTTCTGAACCAGGAGAAGACAGGTCATCGATAGTGGTATCTTCAGCATCGCTGTCACCTGGAGCAGCAAACAGATGAACTATAATTTATTTATGTGATCTGTTTTTGCGTTGTGGTTGAATGGGGGCTGTCTGACTGAACTTGAGCCAATTGAAGTGTACCTATAATATACAAGTTACAGGATATCCCTTAAAGGCCAATACAAATTAAGTCCATACATTGTGTTGGCCTAAGGATGGAATAACATCATGGAATTTGTAGCTGGGGATCTGCATTTAGCAATGTATACACATTGCCCAGGATAGGCTGGAGGGAGCACGACCAATGTTAATCTATACATTAACTACCAAATAACAAGCTTTACTTTACAGGATATCTTTTAGATAATTCATTTTGCTTCATTAGCGGACCCGTCAGCCTCCATCCCCCAACCAGCGTTTCTTCTATTTTGTTCAGAATTAATGCACAACGGGACGTCTTGGAATTGCTATGACCAAGAGTGACTTTCTCAGACGAGATAGGCAGTACATTTTTTAATTTGCATCGATTAATGGGGAGTTGTGTCATGTTTTACTCTCCCACGTTTTATTTTCCTATATGTCGTACATCAAGCAAGTCAAACTTGCGGCCCACCTGCCCTGGGGCCACTTTGTGTTGTGGCTGCAAAGATATTTCCTGTCTGATTCTATTTTTCCCTCCCACGGACGATCGCATGCTCCCGCAGGCCAGCCACTCCCCCTTCCCTCCTGCTCGCAGTGTCAGAGGAGTGTCTGGCCTGCTTGAGCAGAGAAGAGCAGGGCTAGAAATGGAGGATGAGTCACTCATCTTAAGGTAGGAGAAGAGGGACCTTCCTGTGTAGTGTGTCAAATTGGAGAGGGGGGCATTGTATTAAATGGGGGAAGGGAGGGGCCAGTTTATTAAATTTGGGGAGGAGGGGCGGTGTAATAATTTGGGGAAGGGAGGGGGCAGTGTTTTAAATAAGAATATTGGGAGAGGCAGTGTATGCAATTAGAGTGGAGGGAAGAGGAGCAGTGTGTTAGATTGGAGGCGCTGAATGCTGCCCATGGATAAGCCGATTGGCAGCGCAGCCTTTTGTCACACATGCACAATAGCCACCCAATGCTTTCCTATGGGAAAGCATTAAATTGGCTGAGATTATCAAGTTTGATGATCGCAGCCAAAGTGAAGAACACACTCATAGGACTTCAAAATCAACATGATAACGTAATTTGTTACATTTACCATTTCAGTCCCATTACCAAACTTTTCTTAATATGTCAAGGTAGTTAGAATGTATATGCAAATACATATCTCCTTAAAATAAATCTGCTCTTTTGTTTACTTTGAAGCCCAACGAGCGTGAGGTCGTCCAGTGTCAGGCAACTTTTTTTTTTTATACTTTACTTTTCAAAATAAACCTACGTTTCTATGAAAACTGAAGATTGTGTTTTTGCGGTCCACAAAGTTAAACCTTGTTTAAGTTAATGTGGGCAGCACCTCTTCTGTGGAACTCCCCTTCTCCGTAAGACTCACCCAGTCTCCACTCATTCAAAAAATCATTGAAAACTCACTTCAAGAAAGCATATCAATTAAACTGTTAGCAGGTTTTTATCCCTCACACCCAATAACTCCTCTCCTGCAACTGTCAAAAATTACCCACTAAGCCATGAATTAATACTTTTCTCACAACCTACTCCATACCCCTACTTTTACCCTTTGTGTCACTATACCCCACTCCCCCTAGAATGTAAGCTCATTGAGCAGGGCCCTCCACCTCTCTGTTCCTGTACGTCCAGTTGTCTGGTTACAATTATTTGTCTGTTAGTCCACCCATCGTACAGCACTACGGAACCTGATGGAGCTATATAAATAATAATAAGTTGGCCCGTGTTAGCCTTAGAGTTTGACATGCTTGTTGTACAGAATACATAGGATTCTCGGAGTTGTAGAAGAGCTGTAGGCGTTCTACATAAAGTGCAGCTTATTTGGATAACCTCTGCATTGCTACAGAATACAGTGAAGTGCTTGGTAGAAGTTGCAAAGCCTGGCAATTGGCAGGAAATGCAGACATTTAAGAAATGTATTTTTTTTGGTTTCTACCCCAATACTACAAGGACCCGCAAACACCAATTTAGAAGACAGATAACTGAAGTATTAAGTGTCCCTGGCAGAATTCCATCAATATAATATCACTGCAGTACGGCCTCCACCATCATTGGGCTGTTTCTAAGAAGCCACTCACTGCTGCTCCTGTCTTGCTGTCCCATGTCTGATGGTTCTTCTTTCACAATCTCTGTTTTCATCATCGCTTTACGAGCCTGCTGCTCCAACCCAGCAAACACTTGCTCCCCTAGAAGAATAATAAGCACATGTAACTCAAATGCAAAATCAAGATCCCATTGTGCAGCTCTAAAGAATATGTTGACTTTCTACGAATCAATTACTGGCATGAATTAAAATATGTTCTGGAGACCCAAGACTCACGGAAATGAAAATTCCTCATATAATTGCTATAAAGCGGTTTATCCATTAAAACAAATTACAATAATAAAAAAAAAAATTTAGTCCAATACACCTCTACTTCAATTGTTACCAGTAAGAAGCATAGACCACAAATTGATTAAAAAAATAAATAAATCATGCTACAAATTTTAAACTGAACAAAATTATAAACGTAACACTTGTTTTTGCTCCCATTTTTTATGAGCTGAACTCAAAGATCTAAGACTTTTTCTATGTACACAAAAGGCCTATTTCTCAAATATTGTTCATAAATCTGTCTAAATCTGTGTTAGTGAGAACTTCTCCTTTGCCGAGATAATCCATCCACCTCACAGGTGTGGCATATCATGATGCTGATTAGTAAGCAAGATTATTGCACAGGTATGGCTGGCCACAATAAAAGGCCACTTTAAATTGTGCAGCTGGGCAGGGTGGAAGTGACCATTTGCATTCTTTCCTTAACCCATTTCATCTTTTCCATGTTTGTTTATTTATTTTTATTAAATTTATTTTGGATTGCACTGTCATTTTTATAGTTATAGTTTTTACCTCTTTTATACCTTTTTACATTGTTATAAAGAACGGTAAGACTACAGGAAGTGAAACTGTTTGTAAACATACTCACAATGTACTTTATTTGGAGTTGTCTGTTTTCTCCGGGACATCTTCTGCCCTCCTGGCACTGCAGTCAATTCCACGCCGACTACCTACACAGTGCGGCTCTGCTGAGCGGAAATGACAATGAGTGGACATAATCAATGCAGGAAATTTCTCTGCCATGTTAAAAGGAATTCTACACAATGCCCCCTGTAGTTGGGGTAGAGAACCTTCTGCTCAGGCAGTAAGGACCTCTTCACATTTTGTACAGCCTGAAACCGTGCTGGTTCTCGTTACATCACAAATAATGTAATGCGTACAGATAGATATCAGAAAATGTTACAAACTTGGACATAAAATAATTGTGTATGCTTTAAAGAGATGTTCGAGTGGTTCAAACCATGTCTTTGGACCAGTCGTTTGAGGTACCTCATTGCTTTGAATTGGCCACTTATTCTGTACTAGATTTATCTTGCAAACAAACAGATTCATTTGGATTTTCAGTCCCATTTGAACTGAACACACACTAACTCCCCTCACCATACCTGTTCCCATTCTTTCACTGTAGCGCTAACAGCACCTAGTAATGTGCTGCTGAATTAATTAACCCTACCAGGCCTGCAGCTCCCCAACATTCACTAGATACATGTATCTTAATCTCCATTCAGCTAATGCCATCTCTACCTGTTCCTGCAGACAAACCTACATAGCTCTCATTGTATCTCTGCCCTGGCTTCCAAGTAATCTAACTGCTCTCTTTGTTCTGTCTGTTACTTATCCTGGTTTTTCTATCATCACTTCCTCCCACTCCCGTCTCCATGTCTCCTCCTGTGCTCTCTGAAAATCTGCCTGTCCAGAGGACTTTGCAATTATCCATCTAATAATGGCCTCTCCATGAAAAGTGACAAGTTCCTCACCTCGTCTTACTGCACCACAATGGACCCTTTTTAATAGACAAATCCTGTTCTGAGTAGTCAATCTCTCCCAACCTCCACCTATAGTCTTAATCCCTTTACAGTGACATGTATCTAGGTGTATGTTTATTTAATCTATTATTATGCAGTCCTGCATCATTTGCATGATATATTTAGCATAAATAAATATGATGTATACACAAAGTATTTTCTGCCCAGCAATATTAATCCCTTCACTACCAAGCGGATTGCAAAAAACAAACACCCCTCCATATAATGTGAGTATTGTGGGTGTCCTGGAAAGTAATGTTTAAATCGATTTTTTTATTTCAGTATGCTTAGGCTGCACATTTTTTAAATGGTTATAAAATTGAAGATGTTGGTTAGTCAGAATACTTGTAAAAAATTATTTACTCAATAATGGAGTTACTGATAAGGAGACAGTGTTATATAAATAGAATATATCTTGTCACATTACCATACCCTGACGGCAGCAAAGTTGCCAGTTTGGAGACGCATCCATTTACACACACAAACGGTTACTCAGACACATATACAAAATATGCACATATTTAGCGCAGTGGTGCAGTGTTGATAGGCTGACAGTGTGCTGTGTGAGCTGCTGCAGCCATAAGACCATTTGTCAGTACATGCTGCTTCCCATGTGATGTGAAGTATAGATTCACATTGTGAACTCCCATCAGCTGATTACCTTCTTCTCTGGGAGCATGGCTGTTCCTCTGCCAGCAGCTCCAGCAAGGCTCCACTCACTGATTGACGAATAGCAGTGGAGGTTGTGATGTCACATCCTCTGTGAATACAGGTTGAACCCTCTTTTCCCCTGCCCAGGCTGGATACAGAAAGCGAGTCTCTCTATATTCAGGGATCAGATACCTGCAGAGTTACGGCTCCTGGTGCCACAGTACTGCGACCTACTAGAAAATTTTCAGGGGGTAATTTTGTATGCAATACCCAAATTGGGTATACACGGTACTGGGGTATGGATGCACATCCTGGGAATCCTGTATAGATGAGTCCTGTCGCGAAGGGGTCAATCATTTATGTATCCGGATTTCGATATATTTAGTTAATTCCTTTCAGAAATCAGGTCACTCAACACAATTCAGATTTGTAAAATCCAGTATTACAAATTCTGTATCAATGTAAATTAGCCCTTACACAAGTTCAAATATTATAATAAAAGGAGCCCAAGTGCCATATGCAAAATACACATAAATCATACAGTGATGCACAAAAAGGCCATAAATCTATAATACTTTTACACATACAGTATATGTGATACACAGGAATAAAGTTTTTTTTTGGCAGACATAACCAACAGGATTAGGGGGGTGAACAATTTATGGCAGGGTGTGACAAATTGGCTTGGAATCTAGGAGCCAGATTATTATTTTAAACAAAGATTAGTTTTCAGCAACAAAAATAAAATTATTAAAAAGGACCACTATAGGCACCCAGACCACTTCAGTTCAATGGAGTGGTCTGGGTGCCAGGTCTCTAGTATTAACCCTGCAGCTTAAAACATGTTTACACTAGGGTTAATCCACCCTCTAGTGGCTGTCTCACCAAGAGCCGTTGAGGGGCTTCTCACTGAAAATCACAGTGAGAAGATGCTGACATCCATAGGAATGCATTGAGTAATGCTTTCCTATGGGTGGTTTGAATGCGCGCAGGTCTCTTGCCGCGCACGCGCATTTGGTGCTGACATCGGCAGGAGGAGGAGAGTTACCAACGCCGAGGGAACCGGCGCTGGAGGGAGGAAAGTGGCTGAAGGGGTTTTAACCCCTTCAGCCTAGCGGGAGTGGGACCCTGAGGGTTGCTTAGAAATGCATGTTCTGGGTGTGCCCCCAATTCCCATTTTTTTTTCTGTGGTTTGACACCCACTTAGAAATTGTAATTTTTAAAAACTATTTTCATTTAATGCACCCTGTGTCCCTACCTTTGGGAAAGCTGGAGTGGATCAGCTTTCCCTGGGGTTCAGTGGGGCTGCTGTCATCTTGTTGCTCTGCTCCCTTGCTGTTTATTGATGCTGAAGCCGGTGTGATGTCTTATTCCAGCACTGCAGAGTGCGCAAGGGAGCAGAGCAGGAAGATTACAGCTCCCTCTCCACCTCCATTCCGCACAGCCGGCCAGCCTCCTCCGCTCTCCCACACCGCTTCCGCTGAACTGGCTGACAAATCCCAGGCGCCAGGACAAAATTCCTAATCGCTATGACGAGTTAGGATTTGCCTAGCCCGGATTTATGGATATTAATAACCCCTCAGCATTATTTCACCACAATACAAGCTTCACTGTTCTTATACATTACATGAATTTTTATTTTATTTTTTCGGATTAGTGCTAGGTTCTGTTAAATTTTTGTGTGCAACGTAAAATACATGTTTAATTCTGTCTGTCCCTAAATGTAAACGCCAAGAAACATAACCACTACACTCGCTGTCAGGAATGCGCTTCCAGTCTAAGCAGTCAAACCCTTTAAGACCACTGTGATAACTTGCATGGGGACCACTGGGTGCCCGCCACCCTTCTTCAGACGAAAGTTCTGGCACTATGCTAAAACTGGCCCCTTTAATGGCCAGGAGCACTAAGCTGGCACTCTCAGCCAATGAACTGGCCTTGCACTGCAGGGAAGCAGCATGCCAAGCCAGGCAAACAGAGGTAAGTTGTCAAATCCTTCTTAAAGGATTTCACCACTCACAATGGGAGGACACACTCCTGGCACCATAACAACTACTGAGGGCTGTAATAGGTTTGGTGATTGACGTTTCCCTTTTGTGATATGTATGAAAACGAGAGAAGTGCATTGTCTCTCTCCCCAGCATGCTTCCCAGAAGATCAGTTATGGTAGAGGGGTTAAATTCATGTAAACAGCAGAAAAAATGCATTTTTTTTTGTCCGGGACTGTAATTCACATTAATCTTGGATAATGTGATGTCATTAAAGAAAATACACAATGTGACTGACACTACGCAGCGTGGACCGATAATCATAAGGCAGCACTGAAACATGTAGCCTGAGATTAGTGGTATTTACAATCCTAGGCAGTCCCTCTTCCAAGATGGATAAGCCAGTAAAGGAGAGGGTCTGAGACTGCTCATCTAAAAAGGAAGAGAGGTTGACTTGAGGACAGCAACCACAAACAGGAGCTAATTCCATGTAGTATAACCTCCATGAATCTTTAGTAGAATGGAACACATCTTGCTCTGCCAGACCAAACAAACCTCAATTATAACAGAAATATATATATCACGTTATGCAAATTAATATACAATGTTGAAGCATGTATCAAGAAACAGTAATGACAATGCAGAGTTCCGGAAACATTCATTAACGGGTCAAACTCCAGCCTCATTGCTCATTATAAGATCTCCTGTACCCTAGATTTCCCCCCAAACACACGTTTTACTGTAAATGATCCTCTCTATAGACACACACACACACACCATGGAGCAAATGCCTGAAATACATACGGACAGGGCAGCATGACCAACAACGTCTTGTAGTAGAGATTCAAAAAGTATTTTATCAGTTCACTACTCTGAGAATAAATGGATATATTACTATAATAAACCAAGGCATGGAGGTGGGGAATGACTGGCACCCTTCCTATCAATATTAAAGGGATATACACCAATTATAAAGCCTACACATTGCAGCCCTGCTCTTCTTCATACCCTATTGCAATGCATGAGGGGTGACCCTCTCCCTATGGGTATTAAAGGGATATACACCTATTATAAAGCACACACATTGTAGCGCTATGTATTCTTCATACCCTAATGAAATAAGGGGGGGGGGGGCGGCGACTGTCTTCCAACATATATTAAAGGGGTACACACCGGTTATAAACCCACACAGTGTAGCGCTGCAGCTCTATGCAATGTATGGGGACTGACCCACTTACAGGTATTAAAAGGATATACACCAATTATAATCCCACACAATGCTGCCTTGCTCCATGTGTTCTTCATACCCCTGCAATGTATGGGGGTGGGGTGACCCTCTTTCTATATGCAATGAAAGGGACATACACATATTATAATCCTACACAGTGCAGCCCTGCTCTATGTATTCTGTATGATTGGGGGATCCTCTTCTATGAGTATTAAAGGGACATAAACCTATTATAATCCCACACAGTGCAGCCCTGCTCTATGTATTCTGTATGATGGGGCCCTCTCTATGAGTATTAATGGGATATACACCTATTATAATCCCACACAGTGCAGCCCTGCTCTATGTATTCTGTATGATTGGGGGGAGGGGACCCTCTCTATGAGTATTAAAGGGATATACACCTATTATAATTCCAAACAATGCAGCCCTGCTCTGTGTATTATGTATGGTAGGGTGATGGGGGGAGGTGACCCTCTTTCTATGAGTATTAAAGGGACATACACCTATTATAATCCCACACAGTGCAGCCCTGCTCTATGTATTATGTATGATGGAGTGGACCCTCTTTCTATGAGTATTAAAAGGGACATACACCTATTATAATCCCACACAGTGCAGCCCTGCTCTATGTATTATGTATGATGGGGGGGGAGGAGGGGGAGGGAGGTGACCCTCTTTCAATGAGTATTAAAGGGACATACACCTATTATAATCGCACACAGTGCAGCCCTGCTCTATGTATTATGTATGGTGATGTGGGGGTAGACCCTCTCTCTGAGTATTAAAGGGACATACACCTATTATAATCCCACACAGTGCAGCCCTGCTCTATGTATTATGTATGATGGGGGGGTGATGGGGGGGGACCCTCTCTCTTTCTATGAGTATTAAAGGGACATACACCTATTATAATCGCACACAGTGCAGCCCTGCTCTATGTATTATGTATGATGGAGTGGACCCTCTTTCTATGAGTATTAAAAGGGACATACACCTATTATAATCCCACACAGTGCAGCCCTGCTCTATGTATTATGTATGATGGGGGGGGAGGAGGGGGAGGGAGGTGACCCTCTTTCAATGAGTATTAAAAGGGACATACACCTATTATAATCCCACACAGTGCAGCCCTGCTCTATGTATTATGTATGATGGGGGGGTGATGGGGGGGACCCTCTCTCTTTCTATGAGTATTAAAGGGACATACACCTATTATAATCCCACACAGTGCAGCACTGCTCTATGTATTCTGTATGATGGGGTGGACCCTCTTTCTATGAGTATTAAAAGGGACATACACCTATTATAATCCCACACAGTGCAGCCCTGCTCTATGTATAATGGGGGGAGGGGGGGTGACCCTCTTTCAATGAGTATTAAAGGGACATACACCTATTATAATCGCACACAGTGCAGCCCTGCTCTATGTATTATGTATGATGGGGGGGTGATGGGGGTGCGGTACCCTCTCTCTCTCTATGAGTATTAAAGGGACATACACCTATTATAATCGCACACAGTGCAGCCCTGCTCTATGTATTATGTATGATGGGGGGGTGATGGGGGGGGACCCTCTCTCTTTCTATGAGTATTAAAGGGACATACACCTATTATAATCCCACACAGTGCAGCCCTGCTCTATGTATTATGTATGATTGGGGGGTGATGGGGGGAGACCCTCTCTCTCTATAAGTATTAAAGGGACATACACCTATTATAATCCCACACAGTGAAGCCCTGCTCTATGTATTATGTATGATGGGGGAGAGGTGACCCTCTTTCTATGAGTATTAAAGGGACATACACCTATTATAATCGCACACAGTGCAGCCCTGCTCTATGTATTATGGGTGATGGGGGTGATGGGGGTGGGGTACCCTCTCTCTCTCTCTATGAGTATTAAAGGGACATACACCTATTACACGCGCTCCCAGTCACACACACCGCACGGGGCACTTACATACATGATCCCGGCGCTCCCGGTCCGAGCCCGCCATCCGGGTGTGTCCCGGCTCCGGACAGACAGACACCAAGATGGCGGCGGCACCAGAGCGCGCTGCGGGGACATTAGCAGGCAGCGGCCGCACGCCACGACGTCATCGCGAAAACCCAGGTATCGCTATAGCAACAGGGCAAAGTGGGAGGGGCCGCACCGGGGCGGGGCTTAGACGTAATGTTACCGCAGCCGCCATTTTACATTAGGGCAAAATAGGATTACTGCCAGTTAATGCAGTGATAATAATAATAATAATAATAATAATAATAATAATAATAATAATAATAATAAACCACTCACAATAAAATAACCTCACACACAGAGACACACAATAAAATACCCTCACACAGAGACACAATAAAATACCCTCACACAGAGACACAATAAAATACCCTCACACAGAGACACAATGAAATACCCTCACACAGAGATGACACAATGAAATACCCTCACACAGAGACACAATAAAATACCCTCACACAGAGACACAATGAAATACCCTCACACAGAGACACAATGAAATACCCTCACACAGAGACAGACAATAAAATACCCTCACACAGAGACACACAATAAAATACCCTCACACAGAGACACAATAAAATACCCTCACACAGAGACACAATGAAATACCCTCACACAGAGACAGACAATAAAATACCCTCACACAGAGACACACAATAAAATACCCTCACACACAGAGACACACAATAAAATACCCTCACACAGAGACACAATAAAATACCCTCACACAGAGACACAATGAAATACCCTCACACAGAGACAGACAATAAAATACCCTCACACAGAGACACACAATAAAATACCCTCACACACAGAGACACACAATAAAATACCCTCACACAGAGACACAATAAAATACCCTCACACAGAGACACAATGAAATACCCTCACACACATACACACAATGAAATACCCTCACACAGAGACACAATGAAATACCCTCACACAGAGACACAATAAAATACCCTCACACAGAGACACACAATGAAATTCCCTCACACAGAGACACACAATAAAATACCCTCACACAGAGACAGACAATGAAATACCCTCACACACAGACACACAATAAAATACCCTCACACAGAGACACAATGAAATACCCTCATACCCTCACACAGAGACACACAATGAAATACCCTCACACAGAGACACACAATAAAATACCCTCACACAGAGACACAATAAAATACCCTCATGTGGTGGAATCTCGGTAAAAATAAATTTAGTAGGCCGAGATTACCACATGGCATGTGTACGTGCATATGCTGACGTATCGATCAGTTGGTTGCACGAGGCAAGATACGATCAGTAGTGTACGGAGCATGTGCAAGAATACAGGATGTAGTATTCCCCTCCTCCATTGTGCTGGACAAGCCATGTGGTCAAGCAGGAAGTTAATTCTTATTTGTA
The DNA here is from genome assembly GCA_933207985.1 of Pelobates cultripes. Lineage (NCBI taxonomy): Eukaryota > Metazoa > Chordata > Amphibia > Anura > Pelobatidae > Pelobates > Pelobates cultripes. Next base: position 5,713,318 of record OW240923.1, on the reverse strand, counting down.
ATGATTGGTCAAGAGAATGTGCGGGTGGAGCTTAATATGGGAGGAGTTATGTGCCTATATAGGGAGCCTGCACTATTGTTCAGGGCTCAGAACTTGCTGTATTTTTGGTGACATTAGTCCCTCTGAGTCCCGATCGGTGATCCAATAAAGAATCTCTTCCTTCCTGAAGAAACCTGTGTCCATCCCTCTGTGCTTTGCTTCCGCCAGTTTCTCCGGTATCATTTGGTGCATTGGCCGGGAAGCTCATCGTTCAACGGTAGCTGAGAGGCAGAGGCGTGAGACGGTCTATCTTTGCCCACGTTCTCTACGGCTGCACCCCTGAACTTCTGCGTGGACCTCCCTTCGCCTCGGCGCCACTGGTCTGTTGTCCAGGAGATCATCGGCCTCTACGTAAGAAGTGCTGGGGTGTCCCCGTCGATGAGTGTGAACTCAGGTTCAGGAACGAGGAGGTAAGACAACTGCTGTTTTAGACGGCAGACCCACTAGGGGTATACCGATTGTGCGGTAGGCCCAAAAGGGGTTTAAATCTGTGTATGGAATCTGCCCCCTCTGTCGGAGGGAAGGAGCGAAGGCGCACCGCTCGATCGAACGCTCTTTAGTAAGACCGTTTGATCTGGTTAGTCAGGCGGGGTCCTGTGTAAATAGCCCTAGCCGGACACCGGTGTCTTGTCTAGACTAGCGCTCTAGGGTGTATATTACGTTCGCTAGGTCGGAGGGACCGGGAGACTAAGCGGCGCCTGTGTAAATTCGGTTCGCTAGCTCTCAACCTATCTTGGCTAAGTGGGAAGGCGTGTAAATTTGGAACCCACTAGACTTTTGATAGAGTAAATAGACTAGAAGGGCAATTTTGTAAATTTCGCCCTCTAGTTCGCTATATGTGGTGCTTGGGCAGTGTGGCTAACCAAAACGGGTGTATATAGTTTTAGGTAGTCCATTCAAGGTACTGGCCAATAGTTTAGTTGGGATTGTAAATGTGTTAAAGATTGTTAGTAAAGTGTATATCTTGTTAGATAGCGCGAGCTCAGCCGTCTAGCGAGAGTGTTAATAGTGTGTTGCTGTATCATAGTGCACGGTACCATAACCCTGTATATTTACTGACACTGTATATAAGTACTAATCATTGTCGTCTATTGCATGTTTAACACCATAACCACTAGTAATTGTATTGTGACCTTAAATTGTGCTTTGACCTATGCTAACCGTACTGTAACCGATACTAGTAAAAGACGATGTTACTGGGGTGTGTTATAGACGGGTAATTCATATATAGAGAATTATAGCGTGGGTGACTGTATAGTTTCGCCAAAGGGCATAATATTGATTATTTAGCGACTGGTGTAACAGCTGTGTGTGTACGGGAATTCCCTGAGTGATTATTGTGTTATTGTGTACGTTTCACTTGGTAACTGTACCACGTGGTGCTGTTGCCAGAGGAAACGGGTGTGACTGTTGAATAAGAACGCGTGCATAGTATTCGTTGTCAACGACGTTCCATTGATAAGTATGGGCGCGTCAGAGTCAGCGATTTCGGATCCCTTAGGTTGTATGGTAAAGAATTTTAAAAAAGGGATTCAAAATATGTGATTTTGGGGTTAAAATGTCTCCTGTTCGTTTGGTCACTTTGTGCACTAGGGAGTGGCCTACTTTGGTTGCGGCATGGCCGCCGCGTGGCAGTTTGGATCCAACTCTGGTACAGCGTGTACACGTGGCTGTATCAGGTAGGCCTGAACTTTACGGACAGTTTCCATACATTGATTGTTGGGGGCAGGCCGTAAACGACTCGCCAAAATGGATCCGGATATGCCACGAGGAGCAATGTCGCCTCATGGTGGCCAGGACTTATTTGTCCACTAGGACTGGTGTTAGGCCCATTTTGGACACGCCCCCTGAGTCCGAGATCCCTTTGCCGCCCCCTTACTTTCCTTTAAGAGGAAGTGACGCGAATGCAGGAAGCTCTGCACCCCTTCCCCTACTGCCCCCATTCACTTCCGCTTCCTCCTCCAGTACAGAATCCACCCCCCCTCGTATTAAAACTCCCCTTCCTGAACCAGGACCAACCCCCATTAGATCTGAATATCCTGATTTGGCGCCACTTCAAACTTCCGGTCAAGCTTCTTCTAGCTCGGCTCAGAGTATACTATTCACTAATTTTTCACAAAATCAAGTTCCCACATCCTCATGCCCTATTACCTCTCGACCGGAACCTTTAACTGACGCCCCATACTAACCCGACAACTGACCGGTACCCAACAATTAAAACATTATCAGATGCCTCTTCGTCTGAATCCTGGGTCAGCCTATATCGATGCCGCAGGTCAAATGGCACATGCTGACCTAGTCTTCGTATATGTCCCGTTCACGACTACCGATCTCTTGAATTGGAAGACCCACAATTCCTCGTACACTGAGAAACCACAAGCTATGACCGATCTGTTCACCTCGATAGTTCAGACACATAACCCGACATGGGCTGATTGCCAGCAGTTATTAATGACACTGTTCAATAATGAGGAAAGGACAAGGATTAACCAAGCGGCCATTAAGGCGCTAGAGGAGAGAGCCCGTGCTTTAAATCAAGCCAATCCGGCAGCATGGGCCGCAACACATTACCCTAACACCGATCCTGACTGGAATGTAAATGGCGCAGATATGGCTCAACTTAAAGCCTATAGAGACGCTATAATTGCTGGCATGAAAGTCGGAGGGAAGAAAGCTATTAACATGTCGAAGACAGTTGAGGTGATTCAGAAAAGTGATGAAGCGCCCAGTGTCTTTTATGACCGATTATTGGAGGCATACCGCTTGTATACCCCCTTTAATCCGGAAGACGCTGATAATTTCCGAATGGTAAACTCCGCCTTTGTCAGCCAAGCTTACGGAGATATTAAGCGCAAGCTACAGAAATTAGAAGGGTTTGCAGGTATGTCTATCACCCAA
>OW240923.1:5699864-5710281 GCA_933207985.1 Pelobates cultripes | reverse complement strand
TGACCCTCTTTCTATGAGTATTAAAGGGACATACACCTATAATAATCCCACACAGTGCAGCCCTGCTCTATGTATTCTGTATGATGGGGGGGAGGGAGGGTGACCCTCTCTATGAGTATTAAAGGGACATACACCTATTATAATCGCACACAGTGCAGCCCTGCTCTATGTATTATGGGTGATGGGGGTGATGGGGGTGGGGTACCCTCTCTCTCTCTATGAGTATTAAAGGGACATACACCTATTACACGCGCTCCCAGTCACACACACCGCACGGGGCACTTACATACATGATCCCGGCGCTCCCGGTCCGAGCCCGCCATCCGGGTGTGTCCCGGCTCCGGACAGACAGACACCAAGATGGCGGCGGCACCAGAGCGCGCTGCGGGGACATTAGCAGGCAGCGGCCGCACGCCACGACGTCATCGCGAAAACCCAGGTATCGCTATAGCAACAGGGCAAAGTGGGAGGGGCCGCACCGGGGCGGGGCTTAGACGTAATGTTACCGCAGCCGCCATTTTACATTAGGGCAAAATAGGATTACTGCCAGTTAATGCAGTGATAATAATAATAATAATAATAATAATAATAATAAACCACTCACAATAAAATAACCTCACACACAGAGACACAATGAAATACCCTCACACAGAGACTCACAATAAAATACCCTCACACAGAGACACAATGAAATACCCTCACACAGAGACAGACAATGAAATACCCACACACAGAGACACAATAAAATACCCTCACACAGAGACACAATAAAATACCCTCACACAGAGACACAATGAAATACCCTCACACAGAGACAGACAATAAAATACCCTCACACAGAGACACACAATAAAATACCCTCACACACAGAGACACACAATAAAATACCCTCACACAGAGACACAATAAAATACCCTCACACAGAGACACAATGAAATACCCTCACACAGAGACAGACAATAAAATACCCTCACACAGAGACACACAATAAAATACCCTCACACACAGAGACACAATGAAATACCCTCACACAGAGACACAATGAAATACCCTCACACAGAGACTCACAATAAAATACCCTCACACAGAGACACAATGAAATACCCTCACACAGAGACACACAATAAAATACCCTCACACAGAGACACACAATAAAATACCCTCACACACAGACACACAATAAAATACCCTCACACAGAGACAGACAATAAAATACCCTCACACAGAGACACAATAAAATACCCTCACACACAGACACACAATAAAATACCCTCACACAGAGACACAATAAAATACCCTCACACACAGACACACAATAAAATACCCTCACACAGAGACACAATAAAATACCCTCACACACAGACAGACAATGAAATACCCTCACACAGAGACACAATGAAATACCCTCACACAGAGACACAATAAAATACCCTCACACACAGACACACAATAAAATACCCTCACACAGAGACACACAATAAAATACCCTCACACAGAGACACACAATGAAATACCCTCACACAGAGACACACAATGAAATACCCTCACACAGACACACAATAAAATACCCTCACACAGACACACAATAAAATACCCTCACACAGAGACACAATGAAATATCCTCACACAGAGACACAATGAAATACCCTCACACAGAGACACAATGAAATACCCTCACACAGACACACAATAAAATACCCTCACACAGAGACACAATGAAATACCCTCACACAGAGACACAATGAAATACCCTCACACAGAGACACAATAAAATACCCTCACACAGAGACACAATGAAATACCCTCGCACAGGGCACAATGAAATACCCTCACACACAGACACAATGAAATACCCTCACACAGAGACACAATAAAATACCCTCTGCAAGGGCCACACGTGAAATACCCTCACACAGAGACACAAGGAAATACCCTCACACAGAGACACAATAAAATACCCTCACACAGAGACAGACAATGAAATACCCTCACACAGAGACACAATGAAATACCCTCACACACAGACACACAATAAAATACCCTCACACAGAGACACACAATAACATACCCTCACACAGAGACAGACAATGAAATACCCTCACACAGAGACACACAATGAAATACCCTCACACAGAGACACAATAAAATACCCTCACACAGAGACACAATGAAATACCCTCACACAGAGACAGACAATAAAATACCCTCACACAGAGACACACAATAAAATACCCTCACACACAGAGACACACAATAAAATACCCTCACACAGAGACACAATAAAATACCCTCACACAGAGACACAATGAAATACCCTCACACAGAGACAGACAATAAAATACCCTCACACAGAGACACACAATAAAATACCCTCACACACAGAGACACACAATAAAATACCCTCACACAGAGACACAATAAAATACCCTCACACAGAGACACAATGAAATACCCTCACACACATACACACAATGAAATACCCTCACACAGAGACACAATGAAATACCCTCACACAGAGACACAATAAAATACCCTCACACAGAGACACACAATGAAATTCCCTCACACAGAGACACACAATAAAATACCCTCACACAGAGACAGACAATGAAATACCCTCACACACAGACACACAATAAAATACCCTCACACAGAGACACAATGAAATACCCTCACACACAGACACACAATAAAATACCCTCACACAGAGACACAATGAAATACCCTCACACACAGACACAATGAAATACCCTCACACAGAGACACAATGAAATACCCTCACACAGAGACACAATAAAATACCCTCACACAGAGACACACAATGAAATTCCCTCACACACAGAGACAGACAATGAAATACCCTCACACAGAGACACACAATAAAATACCCTCACACAGAGACAGACAATAAAATACCCTCACACAGAGACAGACAATAAAATACCCTCACACAGAGACACACAATAAAATACCCTCACACAGAGACACACAATGAAATACCCTCACACAGACAGACAATTAAATACCCTCACACAGACAGACAATTAAATACCCTCACACAGAGACACACAATTAAATACCCTCACACACAGAGACACACAATGAAATACCCTCACACAGAGACACACAATGAAATACCCTCACACAGAGACACACAATAAAATACCCTCACACAGAGACACAATAAAATACCCTCACACAGAGACACACAATAAAATACCCTCACACAGAGACACAATGAAATACCCTCACACAGAGACACACAATGAAATACCCTCACACACATACACACAATGAAATACCCTCACACAGAGACACAATAAAATACCCTCACACAGAGACACAATAAAATACCCTCACACAGAGACACACAATGAAATACCCTCACACACATACACACAATGAAATACCCTCACACAGAGACAGACAATAAAATACCCTCACACAGAGACACACAATGAAATACCCTCACACAGAGACAGACAATGAAATACCCTCACACAGACAGACAATGAAATACCCTCACACAGAGACACACAATGAAATACCCTCACACAGAGACAGACAATGAAATACCCTCACACAGAGACACAATAAAATACCCTCACACAGACAGACAATGAAATACCCTCACACAGAGACAGACAATGAAATACCCTCACACAGACAGACAATGAAATACCCTCACACAGAGACACAAAAAAATACCCACTCACACAGGAACAATAAAATACCCTCCACACAGACAAGGCAATGAGAAATACCACCCTCACACAGAGACAGACAATGAAATACCCTCACACAGACAGACAATGAAATACCCTCACACAGAGACACAATGAAATACCCTCACACAGAGACAGACAATGAAATACCCTCACACAGACAGACAATGAAATACCCTCACACAGAGACAGGCAATAAAATACCCTCACACAGACAGACAATGAAATACCCTCACACAGAGACACAATAAAATACCCTCACACAGAGACACACAATAAAATACCCTCACACAGATACACACAATGAAATACCCTCACACAGATACACACAATGAAATACCCTCACACAGAGACAGACAATGAAATACCCTCACACAGAGACACAATAAAATACCCTCACACAGAGACACACAATGAAATACCCTCACACAGAGACACACAATGAAATACCCTCACACAGAGACACAATGAAATACCCTCACACAGAGACAGACAATGAAATACCCTCACACAGAGACACAATGAAATACCCTCGCACAGAGACAGACAATGAAATACTCTCACACAGAGACACACAATGAAATACCCACACACAGAGACACAATAAAATACCCTCACACAGAGACACAATAAAATACCCTCACACAGAGACACAATGAAATACCCTCACACAGAGACAGACAATGAAATACCCTCACACAGAGACAGACAATGAAATACTCTCACACAGAGACACACAATGAAATACCCACACACAGAGACACAATAAAATACCCTCACACAGAGACACAATAAAATACCCTCACACAGAGACACAATGAAATACCCTCACACAGAGACAGACAATGAAATACCCTCACACAGAGACACAATGAAATACCCTCACACAGAGACAGACAATGAAATACCCTCACACAGAGACACAATGAAATACCCTCACACACAGACACACAATAAAATACCCTCACACAGAGACAGACAATAAAATACCCTCACACAGAGACACAATGAAATACCCTCACACAGAGACACAATAAAATACCCTCACACAGAGACACAAGGAAATACCCTCACACAGAGACACAATAAAATACCCTCACACAGAGACAGACAATGAAATACCCTCACACAGAGACACAATGAAATACCCTCACACACAGACACACAATAAAATACCCTCACACAGAGACACACAATAACATACCCTCACACAGAGACAGACAATGAAATACCCTCACACAGAGACACACAATGAAATACCCTCACACAGAGACACAATAAAATACCCTCACACAGAGACACAATGAAATACCCTCACCTAGAGACACACAATAAAATACCCTCACACAGAGACACACAATGAAATACCCTCACACAGAGACAGACAATGAAATACCCTCACACAGAGACACAATAAAATACCCTCACACAGAGACACACAATAAAATACCCTCACACAGAGACACAATAAAATACCCTCACACAGAGACACACAATGAAATACCCTCACACAGAGACAATAAAATACCCTCACACAGAGACACACAATGAAATACCCTCACACAGAGACACAATAAAATACCCTCACACAGAGACACACAATGAAATACCCTCACACAGAGACACAATAAAATACCCTCACACAGAGACAGACAATAAAATACCCTCACACAGAGACACACAATGAAACACCCTCACACAGAGACAATAAAATACCCTCACACAGAGATAATAAAATACCCTCACAGAGACAATAAAATACCCTCACACAGAGACACACAATAAAATACCCTCACACAGAGATGAAATACCCTCACACACAGAGACGAGAAGTGCCCTTCGCCACTTGTGCCTGGAGAGGACTGCTTGCCCGCCTCTTGCCTTTGGACTATGGACCAGACTTTATGTGAATGTGATGTATGGTTTTAAAGTTATGAAAGTTGGGTAGAAAGTATGTTTTAACTGTATGTGTAATTGAGTTTCCTCTCAGGATAAGGGGAGGGAATATGTGGGATGTAACTGATATGTGATTGGTTGTTTTATACCTCCCTGTGAGCGGTCCGTCACATTTGGTGGCAGCGGCGGGATGGCGTCCTAGTGCGAGGACCAGCAGCTCGGAGACACCGGTAACGTGTGGAGTTACGGATTTATAATTGAGGGCAACGCTAGCCTCTACGCAGCGTCCCTATCCACAGCAACATGGAAGAGGAGTTTCGCTGGAGGTTGCAGCAGCACTTGGCCCAACAGGACGGGCCTGTATCAGAGGAGTGCATACTGGACTGGAGAGATGTCACTCGTACGGAGATGTGGCACGATGCCCTGGAAAAGGTACAACGGCGGCGGGGAGAGAGCCTTCCCAGTGACGAGCAGCGGTTCCAGGTACTCGAGGCCCTGCGCTCCCCTTTCCTAGGGGAGCAACCCTTGGATGAATGGTTGTTGGAACTCTGGGATTTAATTTGGAAGGAGTTGTGGCTAGATGCAGCTTACCGGGCATTAAAGTGGTACGCCACCCAGCGCAACCCCTCGATGACTAACCACTATCTGCCCGAGGGAGAGGATTATAATGGCCCGGGCTTACTGTGGGAGGCCTATGAGGATGGCGATGACTTTGGATGCCCCACAGAGTTTCGGTTCTGGGACATCTACAGACCTGAGTAATCTGGTCGCAATGGAGTGGGGGCTGGAGCAGAGCTACCGACGCCTGTTCAACTTAGCCCAATAACCGTCCCTCGGCCAAGAGGATTCCCTGGACACCCTACCCTCTTCTGTCCAACCAGCCCCAGAGGTGAGCAACCTTATGGAACGGTCCTGGGAAGACCCACAGATGGCAGGTGGAGATGGAACCGAGGTCTCTACACCTGCCCCACAGGGATGCTGGGTACCCGGCCCAGATCCCCAGCGGCAATGTATCTCACAGGGAGAGGAGACAACCGGTCTCCCTTCCCAGCAGCAGCCTGAGTTCCAGGAGGAGGTGATGGTAGATCCCTCCCCAATACAGCAACCAGCGTCCTGGGGAGGGGAGGCAACCGGCCTCCCTCTCCTCCACCAACCAGAGGTACCTGAGGTAGTGGACCTCATAGACGTGTCCTGGGGACACACAGAGATGGCAAGCGGAGATGGGACCAAAGTCTCTCTGCCAGCCCTACAGGGATGCTGGGCAGTCAGCCCAGGTCCCCAGCGGCAGTATAATATACAGGGAGAGGAGACAACCGGTCTCTCTCCCCAGCGGCGGCCTGAGTTCCAGGAGGAGGTGATGGTCGATCCCTCCACCTTACAGCAACCAGCATCCTGGGGAGTGGGGGCAACCAGCCTCCCCCTCCAACAGCAGCCAGAGATACCTGGAGAGGGGGAAGACAAACCTAACCACACTGGCGCAGATGGGACCGCGGTCTCTGTGCCAGTCCTACAGGGAGGCTGGACGGGCGGTCCAGATCCCCAACCAACCCCACAGGGATGCCAGGAGGAGGTGGTAAACTAAACTTCCCCTCCCCAGCTACATCCCAACCGGGTCCTGGGGGCAGTGGATGAGCCTGCGATACCCACTGACCCCCTCCCAGCAGAAGAGCTGGCATCTGGGCAGAGCTCTGTTAGCCTCTGCCCCCCCCTTTTCCCCTGTATCAGAGCCTGACTTACCACGGGTTACCCCAGTGGAAGAGCTGGCCTCTGCCCCCCAAGCAACACCAGTAGTTTGCCTAGCTGCACCAGGGAGACTGCGAGTGCTGCGCTGTCCCACTACAAACTTTAACCTACAGGCAAGTACCATTTATTGTGGGGGGGTTACTCTGCGTATTTTTCTTTGTGGGTGGGCTGCCCGACTAATCTAGGTACTGACCGGCAGAAGGTCAGGTACCTGTTTAGTCTTCCCCCCAAAGGTGTGTGTGGCGAAACCAACCTCGCCACTGTGAACTGGAGAAGCCTGGTTGCTCGCCTGCTCCCTTTGGACTATGGCCCTGCAGGTTAAACCGTTTATTTCCCCTGCAGAAAGGCTTATTTGTGTGATCTGAGTGCCATTCATCTAATAATGTGCACTCAGATCCCAGCTGTCTGGGGATATGTGAAATGTCTGTGTGTTATGTGTAAAGGTGACTTTATGTATTTTAAAGTGTTTTGTGTCTTTTTGCAACCATGTGCTTAATGGAGTCTTGTGTCTGTCCTGGGAGATAATTGAATTACTTATCTCCAGGATAGAAGACTCTGAAACTGGTTTGGGCCAGAAAGCCATGCTTCATTTAGTCACAAAGGACTTTTTACTAACTTTTGAACCCCTTTGTCTGATTTGTGCCATTTTTGAATATGTTGTTCCCCTGAATGGATTGATTGTGAATATGTAATTTTATGTGAATGTGATGTATGGTTTTGGAGTTATGAACGTTGGGTAGAAAGTATGTTTTAACTGTATGTATAATTGAGTTTCCTCTAAGGATAAGGGGAGGGAATATGTGGGATGTAACTGTGATGTGATTGGTTGTTTTGTAACACCCTGTGGGCTGTACTATGTTTGTGGATTGGGAATAAAAGAGACTGTATGTGACAGTACAGGGAGTTCCTGTTTTAACCCTCAAAGTGAAGTGTCAGCTCCCATTATTGGGGGAAGGGGATTTATTGGTATGCTGTTCCAGTTTGACTGCTAGGAGAGGCAAACCTACCTGTATGGTTCCTATTCAACTGTCTACAGCATTCATATGCTTGAGAGCATTCATATGCTCCTACGGTTCGGTGATTGTGGTGTCGGCTGCAGTGCTTGGAGTCCTCAGGAAGTGCTAGGAGCATCCTTCAACGGAGGTACCCAGTCAGGGTGCCAGGCGATCCGTTACAGTGTGTGACGAAGTGTCCTTCGCCATTTGTGCCTGGAGAGGATTGCTTGCCCGCCTCTTGCCCTGTGACTATGGACCCTGGGAAACTTGGCCCGTTCAATTCAGTATGTTAGGAGTTATGTATTTTTGTATCCTTTTGTGTTTTACTGGGAACATGTGCTCAATGGAGTCTGCTTCTATCCCTGGATAATTGGATTACTTTCCCCATTGTCTCCAGGCTAGAGGGCTCTGTAAAACCAGTTTGGGCCAGATAGCCATGCTGCCAGCCAGGCCCCAAAAGATACTTTACTAACTTCTGAACCCCTGGTCTGATTCATGCCATTTTTGATATGTTGTTTCCCTGAATGGATTGATTGTGAATATATAATTTTTATGTGAATGTGATGTATATTTTAGAAGTTATGAATGCTGTAAAAACTGTATTATTTCTGGCCAGCAGATAATTGAGCTTTGTGTATTGTAGAAACTCAATTATCTAGCCTGGCCCAGAGGAGGAGTTTTGTGTTGCATAAATTGTGAGTTCTGTGTGCCAGTAAATCAGTCTTGTTCCAGCATTAAGCCTTGGCTCATGTTTGGGGGATTGGAGAAATACACTCTGGGGATTGCTATAATCACTATACTCCCCAGGGTATGATCACTAAGTTCTGCTAAGAGCTTGTTCCTGTTCCTGCTCTCTGGGGAAAGAGAGGTTCACCCACTGGAAGCTGGATCCTGGCCTTGGGTCCAGGGTGGGTGGAGACAGCAGAGGCGCAGTTGCATCGCTGGAAGTGGGGTCTGCAGTGCTGATGGTGTCGGTTGGTGTTGGTTGGAGTGCTTGGAGTCCTCAGTGAGCACTAGGAGCATCGATTGGCGGAGGTACTCAGTTGGAGTGCCAGCGGTCCGTCACAACCCTCATACAGAGACACACAATAAAATACCCTCACACACAGACAATGAAATACCCTCACACAGAGACAGACAATAAAATACCCTCACACACAGACAATGAAATACCCTCACACAGAGACAGACAATAAAATACCCTCACACAGAGACAGACAATAAAATACCCTCACACAGTGGATACACAAAGCCTAGGTATTTTATTTGCTCTTTAGTGAGGACATGGTATTCACTATGATACACAGACAACCTTGGGAAAATATATTCAATCCCCATTATATGAAGTGCTGCTTTACTGATATATAGTTTTTATATTGCTATAAAGCATGTGATTCCTGTGTCTGTCTGTCTGTCTGTTTTATGTGGCTTCATATTTAATAAACAGATAATTACAGTATGTAAATGGTGAATGGTACTAGCCAAGCTGTGAGCAGAGCTGAGATGGAGACATTTATACAAACTGCTCCTTTCAGTCTCCTCCTGGAAGCAGCCCTGCCCTCAGTAAAGATGGCCGCCGGAAGTGATGACGTACTGTGACTCACGCTCACCTGACTGCCTGCTGTCACCTGACACCTGACGGGATGACGACTAGTCCGACACAAAGAGGAGGAAGGGAAATAGTGCAGCGGCTGCCGAGTGACTGGCGGTGAGTGTCCGGCCGGTAGGTCCTTTCTATCCACCCTCCTCCCAGGGGCTGTGAGTGATGGGTCAGGGGGGCACACTGCTCTCCTCATTAAAGGGTTAATAATAGTCATTCACCATCACCTAAACAACTTTATTATATGTCATATTATATCATCATAATAATAATACTGTAATAATACTGTAATAATATTATATAACCCCCCATCATAATAATAATACTGTAATAATACTGTAATAATATTATATAACCCCCCATCATAATAATACTGTAATAATACTGTAATAATATTATATAACCCCCCATCATAATAATACTGTAATAATACTGTAATAATATTATATAACCCCCCA
>OW240923.1:5582925-5699764 GCA_933207985.1 Pelobates cultripes | reverse complement strand
GCCATATTTACAGAGCTCAGTAAATTCATGAATTGGTGATGTCATCTTTTGGTACTGACCTGACATCCCTTAGGCCAGGTTTACATCCTTGGGTTATGTATGGATATCATTATCTATAAGAAATTTCAGTATCCTCTCTGATCCTCACATTACTGAAAACTTATAAAGTGAATAGGTCAGACTGACCTGCATCATCCAAGGGTAATGAATTTACCATCGCCCAGAATTCTGAAATATCACATTATAAAGATGCTACTGACTGCGCCCCCTTCCCCTCCTTTCATTAGACATGGGAAGCAGTCCCAGAAGATCATGTATAAAATATTGTACTGCAAGTATATGGAGGGAGTTTTTATGGTCAAACATAGCAGGAGTTTACAAGCTGTTAACATTTTATAGAGAAAAAGATCTCTCATTTGTAGTGTTATTCTTGAAGTGATGGCCATTTTGCTTCAACATGGTGTTTAAAGCACTTATTATGACACAAGCTATATATATTATTATTATTATTATTATTATTATTATTATTATTATTATTAAGCAACATTTTTAGTGCAGAAGGAACGTTGTAATACCCTTTTTCATTCACTTTGTTTGGCTGTCCATACACCCAGTTCTTTACCGAACCCCCATCTGTGTGGTCAGTGGGTTTGCATCATTTAACAACTGACCACCCCTGTCTGTTTACCACAAATTGCTTGTTAAAGAAAGTGTTTCCCCTGTGTGGCTGCTGTTCGTATTATTGAATGCACGTGTGCAAACAAACGGCGGCCATTTTGTCTCTCAAGTACATGGGCGGTACATGGTCGTCGACGACTTGGAACTAATTTCGGCTACTCTAACCCGGCGAACACCCGGTAAACTTAAACAGCTGCCCTTCCAACTTCCTAAACCAGTAGGAGAACGGCGTTCGGGAGACCTAAACTACTGTGGGGAGCAGGGGGAACATTCATATGCTAGCAGCCAGAGGGAGCCTTCGTCGGTATTCGTGTGAAAACCCCCGAAAGAAGACCAGTTGAGCCTAAAATTCTCTGGAACTGTTTTGGGGCTTCACCTCGTGGCCAACCGGTCAAAACTTAACTTGAATGGCATTCCCAAAACACCGAACGGATCTGAGTGATATTTTGACAAAGTAGGTGCTCAGATCCCAGCTATTTTGTAATGTAACTTTTGTGGGGTTCTGAGAGATTAAAATGTGTTTTATGATGTTTGCAAATATTGGATAATTTCTGTACCTGAGAGATAATTGAATTAAAGGGATACTATAGTCACCTGAAAAAGTTTAGCTTAATGAAGCAGTTTTGGTGTATAGAACATGCCCCTGCAGCCTCACTGCTCAATCCTCTGCCATTTAGGAGTTAAATCCCTTTGTTTATGAACCCTAGTCACACCTCCCTGCATGTGACTTGCACAACCTTCCATAAACACTTCCTGTAAAGAGAGCCCTATTTAGGCTTTCTTTATTGCAAGTTCTGTTTGTTTAAGATTTTCTTATCCCCTGCTATGTTAATAGCTAGCTAGACCCTGCAAGAGCCTCCTGTATGTGATTAAAGTTCAATTTAGAGATTGAGATACAATTATTTAAGGTAAATTACATCTGTTTGAAAGTGAAACCAGTTTTTTTTTCATGCAGGCTCTGTCAATCATAGCCAGGGGAGGTGTGGCTAGGGCTGCATAAACAGAAACAAAGTGATTTAACTCCTAAATGACAGTGAATTGAGCAGTGAAATTGCAGGGGAATGATCTATACACTAAAACTGCTTTATTTAGCTAAAGTAATTTAGGATGACTATAGTGTTCCTTTAAAGAGTTTTTCTTACTCAATTATCTCTCAGGCACAGAGGAGGAGTATGTGAACTGTTTACTTGTCCCTTGTCCTCTCTCAGGTCCATCAGGGAAATGCCCCTGGAATATGATTTAAGAAACCCCTTGCATGGGGAGTTGCATAAAAGCCAGCTGTGGCTGAATAAAAATCAGTTGACTCCCAGAACTGTGTGTCGTCCAGTTTCTGGGGGGATTTTGCCTTGGATATTTAATTGCTACACGGATTCTACAGCAGAGATATTTATGCTGAATATTGGAGCTCCGCTACACGAAGTTTCTCCTGCAAGTAACTTTTTGTTTTTTAATGTGCCTTATTGCTTCATTCCACAAGGCTTTAAATGAAAGGGTAACTAAGCTGTTCTCAAACAATGGCTAAACTTGATACACCAGATATTTCTTAAGACAATATCTATGATGTGTCTGAGTATTATGGGAAATTAAATTAAGTTCGTAAACAGCTGGGGAGCCATTACTACACCAAGTCCATCCGATTATTAGTGACTGTTGATTCAGTGGTAAATTGTTAGATTTATTTATTTTTTCTCATTCTGTTTTAATTGATATTTTGTTTTTCTTATTTCAGTAGCTTAGCACCATGCTTGGCTCTGGGTTTAAAGCTGAGAGGCTTCGGGTGAATTTGAGGCTGGTGATAAATCGACTGAAATTGTTGGAAAAGAAGAAAAGTGAGTAAAACGTGATGCAGGAGTCTGTTTGACTGCTCTGGAAAATGTGCAGGATATCTTTAAAGGGCAACACATATTTCTATGTAACCCTCAGCTGAGTTGGCGCAGAAAGCCAGGAAGGAGATTGCAGATTACTTGTCCTCTGGGAAGGATGAGCGAGCACGGATCCGCGTGGAACACATTATTCGAGAAGATTACCTAGTGGAAGCCATGGAGATCTTGGAGTTGTACTGTGATCTGCTGCTGGCTCGATATGGTCTCATCCAGTCCATGAAGTAAGGGTCTGCCTGCAGTGAGGTGGTATCATTTAGCTTTGAATGGGTTTACCGTTAAATAGTTTAACATTGTTTCCCTCTGTAGTGGGATGGTTTTAAAGCATCAAATTGCTTCTTGTTTAGGGAACTGGATCCTGGTTTGGCTGAAGCTGTTTCCACACTGATCTGGGCTGCCCCACGTCTCCAGACTGAAGTCTCTGAGCTGAAGATTGTAAGTGTCATAGAAAAATGTTAAAATCAGAACAATACGTATAGTGGGAACAGGAGTCATTTCCGTGGTTGTCCCATGTTTCACCAGTGATCTTTCTTTGTTTTTGCAGGTGGCTGATCAGCTGTGTGCGAAGTACAGCAAGGAGTATGGTAAACTGTGCAGGACAAACCAGATTGGTACAGTCAATGACCGGGTATGTAGCAGAGTTCATTATGTTTGTTACTGTAACAGCCGTTGTTTCTTATGGAGGAAAACTGATATGTCCAATACTCCAGGCATAAAGAGCCCTTTAGCTGGCTGAAGTCTGTCATTTTTTCATCAGTTTGTAAATAGAAATCTGCGTGTTTTTATAACTGGGGACAGAAACACCAACAGCCAGGGAAGTGTTTTTTTTTTTTTTTTTTTGCTTCCGTTAACTCAACAGAACTAACAAAAGTGGCAGGCGTGCTGAGTTACTAGTACTACTGCTTGCTGAGAAACATTAAAAAAAACAACGGTTGTGTCCGCATGCTCGCTGCTAAAGCACAGAGACTTAAGAAGCCTGTAATTGGTGTTTTACAGTCTGTTGTGGGGCTAACAGGGAGGAGCTCCTACGAGCTGTTTTTCTATACACAACTAAAGCAAGCACGCAGAAAGAAATGCATTCACATTTTCTTTCAGGTTATCTCTAGTAAACCTTAAAAACTGTATGCAATAACTTAAATGGAGTGTTTGTTTAAGGTTGCTGGCAGCACATTAATTACACAGTCTGTTTTCTCACTCTCCTGCAGCTCATGCACAAACTGAGCGTTGAGGCTCCTCCAAAAATCCTTGTAGAGCGATACCTGATCGAGATTGCAAAGAACTACAATGTGCCATATGAACCTGATTCGGTGGTTATGGTGAGTATATTATATGGGCATTTTATGTGTTTTGCGTCCGTGTTCTCTCAGTCATGTTTAATACGCTTGTCGAAGCTACCTCCTGTTTCTGATCTCTGGAGAAAATTCTGTGATATTATCTCTGTTGCTTTTGCCTCGTATTGTTTGCAGTAACATTTTCTCTCCTTCTGGCCTTACCCTCATGGTGACGTCCACTCCCTCTGAGTTCGTACCTCGCCTTCTTTTCATTGTGCAGTTTGATGCATCCTAGGCTGGTTTCATTTGTGGACAGGACACTCCCCCTGCACAAGTATCTTGGAAACGTAACACAGAAATGAATGTATTTTTATATATAGAATGTGTATTTTATTTTGAAATCCTCATTTGGAACATGACCTATACACTTGATTGATCAAAAATGCGATCGGCAATATGGAATGGAAAAGACTATATTCTACTGCTCTGCCACCTGATATCAAAGTCAGCAATAGAATAATAAGTAAAAGATAAATAACCAGATAGAACGGCATCTCAAAATTGTCCTTTATTCATAGCATAAAAAGGTATATGCCAAGGCTCGTACAAATCAAAAAATGTACACAAAGATAAACAGAAGAACAGATAGTGAATGAGGTAGGCAAGGCATAAACCTAGAGCTGAGATCACCTCCCATCACCATTGTTTCAGCAGCCACCAATGAGAAAAAAGGGGGTACACCTACTAACAAATATAGTCCACAATTTAATACAACATAACTTTTATTAGACTTGTCTAAAGAGAAAAAAAAAGACATAGGGACATAGCAGCATAAAACACGCAGGCATCTTCCAGGGGAGTAACTGAACATGTTTCGTACCGTATGGCACTTAATCTTAGACATAACATGCTAACATCCTACTGGGGTATTTAAACATATATCTCAACGGTCAGTTAATCAGGGAGCAGCATTAACCTTCATTCTACCAAAGAGGGTGATTGAACAAGACATCCTCAACCAATGACCATTAATGTGAAACAAATCTAACTACACATAAAATAAAAAAGTGAATAGAATGTAAAGCATAATGAATAATAAGAAATAATACAAAAACAAAATTAACACAGGAAGAAAACACACCTGGAGAAATGTAGAGAAACTATACTGCCAGGAAAATAAAGTTGTTTTCCTGGCACTATAGTGCCCTCCTCGTGTGTGTGTCCCCTCACCCTGTGGTGCAGAAGAAACCCCTTATGTCACATACCTTGTTCCAGCGACAATGTCCTTCGGTGCTGGTTCGGGCTCCGCTGCAAATAAATAATTACCTTTGCAGGATTAAGGGACCTGGGACTATGCACCCAGACCACTTAAATGAGCTAAAGCGCTCTTGGTGCCTATAGTGTCCCTTAATAAAAAACATTTGTAGTTTGTAGGCATGTGAAGAGCAAATATATCCGTGATAAAATAACTTATCAGTGAATTCAATACAGCAGTCGAAAGCTGAATTATACATTGTTGCAAATAACTATGTCTACACAGATACAAGTGTTATAAAGTAGAGTTAGTTGCAATTGAGAATCGCTATTGAAAAAGAAAAAAACAACCATCGATGGATTAGCCCCAAGAGAGGTATGTGTATATCTAGATAATAATCTTTAAATGTTGTATACAAATTTATGTATTTTATATACATTTTGTATCCATTAGGACAGCTTATCAGGCAAAGAAAAAGGCCTAGATGTGTTCAATACAAAAAAATACATGCAGGCAATGCAACTGATGGGTAAAGCTAACTTTCTGTCAAGGCAGACCTACCGTTAAGGACCCATGACGGAAAATTTTAATTTACTAAAGTTAACCCCAGATCGCAGCAATCGTGGGGTTAATGCTCCTCCGGTCTGCTTTGGTATTTGAGGCAGACCCGGAGCACTCGATTGCAGCTGTGATCACACATGTGCTGCAGGGACTTCTGATCCGCCTCCCTGCCCTTCCGCGTTCAGTGTGAAGTGCAGAGAGACAGATCAGCACTGATCTTCTCGCTGTGTAAAAAAAAAAAAAAATAGTTCAAAATACCCCCCTCCTCCCGCATTCCCTCTTTACCCATTTAAAATAAAAATTAACCCTTTCCCTGTCAATTGATCACTGACTTCAGTGATCAATTGGCAGGGACTACATTTTACTGTGATCTGATTTTATTTTTTTAACCCCTGAGGGTTAACTGTTATTTTTAAAAAATAATAATTTAGGGGTTAAATTTATTTTAGCGACAATAAGGAAATGAGGGAGAAGCATTCCTCTAAAAAAAGAAAGCCAATCCCATCAAAACCAGTACCCCCTACAGAGTATTATATGAAAACTTGCAAAGAAAACTGTATCTCAGACATGGCTCAAAAAAATAATAAAGTTTTATTAATAGTAAATAAATGTTAAAATATATACACCAAGTGTCTATAAATACACCAGACTGCTTAACCTATAACTAAAAATGGATAAATACTCAGGGATACAAAACAGCTTGCTCAAAAAAAGCTCGCAACAAAGTAAAGTAGCTCACTCTAATAACAGAGTAACTCGTAGAAAATGTTGCAACATAGACAGCAAAAACAGCAGTGGATCTCCAATACTCCTAGTATAATGGGAAATAGCTGTTGTAAACCCAAATTAATCCAAATGTAATAGAGTCATGGTCATATATATATATATATATGAAAAAACAGTGTTCCCTCTATATACCTACTTACTATGCCTAAAGTACTTAAAGATCCTATTGACTTACTGAATACTATGATCGCTCAAATTGGATCAGCCTATATGTACCAAAGGGTAAGTAAATCGAAAGGACAGAAAGAGACAGATAATTGAAATTAAATAAGAAGTAATATAGAGGATTCTCACAACTCCATATAGTAATATGTACAGAAGGAGACTCAGCCGGCCAAAAGAGTCC
This sequence comes from Pelobates cultripes, assembly GCA_933207985.1. Classification (NCBI taxonomy): domain Eukaryota; kingdom Metazoa; phylum Chordata; class Amphibia; order Anura; family Pelobatidae; genus Pelobates; species Pelobates cultripes. The sequence continues at coordinate 5,692,987 of OW240923.1, read as the reverse complement.
TTAAATAGGTGTAGCGTGTTAAAACATAACAGGCTACATATAAGGCAGTCTGCAAACGTGAAAACACCCACGGCCCGACACGCGTTTCGGCAATAAATAGTCGCCTTTCTCAAGGGCACGAGTAAGCAAGAAAAGTTCACTTACCGCCCTTCTCCTTTTATAGATCTGGCGCCAAAACCCACTTTAAATTAGTGGGATAATGAATGTTTGGATGCATTTAAGCCAGCCATGAGCCAGGAAGGATCTCTAACAACCAGGAGTGGCCAGTGAAGTTATCACTAGGCTGTAATGTAACCACTGTTTTTACGCGGAAAAGCCCGTGTTTACAGCAAAAGGCCTGAAGGGAATGATTGGTTTTTTTTGAGGCAAACATCATGCAGATCTACAGCTTCAGGCTTGAATACAATAAGATTTTGCTATATTTATGGAGGCATGAGGGGACCAGGGGGGCTAGATGGTGGTTTTAACACTATATGGTCAGGAATACATGTTTGTGTTCCTGACCCTATAGTGATCATTTAAGAAATGGTATGCTTTATGGTGTAATTGTAATATGTAGCCTGCTCAAGTGCTCCAAAGTGGGACACGGACGCAGCAAAACCCTCCATGAAAATTCACACTTAAAAACCTGAACATGTCACATCTCTTTTACAGCACTGTAACTTCACAAAATAGTGTCTAGGTCTTATGTTGGGTATATTATTTTACTCAGAAGATGTAACTGAGCATAATTTGGGTAATTTTATGACAGTGGTACGTATCAAGTGTAAAAAAATACTCAGCAAAAATGCAACATGTATGTAAAAATTCAATTTTTTTCCACCCCTCACCACAAACATTGACATAAATTGGTGAACAAATGGTGACAAGTTAAGGCACAATAAACACCATATAAGATACCCTGGGGTTCCTGCTTTATCAAATGGTCCTTTGTGGGGTTATTTGAATAGTCAAACTGCAATATCACCCTAAAATGAGACATAGGCCCGTCAAATCCATCTACGAAAATTCTAAATATAGAAAGTGAAATAGCCTGGTCTCTTATATGGCATTGTATCTTCACAGAATAGTGCCGAAGACATACACTGGGGGTATCGTTATACTCAGCAGATGTAGCTGAACACAATACGGGGTTCTGTGCACGAATAGCACACATTACAAAAACCTTAGTAAAATAAGTGTATATATGGTGAAAAAAACAATATAAGACAAAGTGCTACAATCACCAGCAATGTGGGTCACTCCACCTCACATAAATAAATGGTTAAAACAGTAAAAAATGGTGAGAGCACAGAGAAACAATAATTACCCTTATATTCAATATAAAACCTGTAAAAACACAATGGGAAAAACAGGCATAGGGTAATAACGTACAAATAATACATGAATGAGTAAATACTTGAATAAACTCACATATTCATGAGCCACTTAATATGGAAGCTGGCTCAGACTAGGAACATTGAATGGATTAGTGAGGTGGTCGTTGTAATCCAACTGCAGAGGTGGAATTGGTGAATTTTAATTTTTACTGCTGCTGTCTTTTTTTGCTGCTATACCAAATAAAGGTTTACATTAAAGATCCTGCATCCTGGATTTTGTAAAGCAAGAAGGAGCAAGCAATTAAGCAGTTGGATTACAACGACCACCTCACTAATCCATTCAATGTTCCTAGTCTGAGCCAGCTTCCATATTAAGTGGCTCATGAATATGTGAGTTTATTCAAGTATTTACTCATTCATATATTATTTGTACGTTATTACCCTATGCCTGTTTTTCCCATTGTGTTTTTACAGGTTTTATATTGAATATAAGGGTAATTATTGTTTCTCTGTGCTCTCACCATTTTTTACTGTTTTAACCATTACAAAAACCTTGTTGTATGTGTATATGCCAACATAGAGAAAAACAAAATTTTACTCCAATATTTACCAGAGATTGGCGGTAAAATGGCTACGTAAAAAGTGTCAAAATAACCTTAGGTAAATAGCCTGTGATGTCTACTTTATATAAATATAAACTTTTGTGTGGCAATTTTGTTTTCCGTGATGGCTACTAAACCTACAAGACAAACATACCAACTTCTAAAATGGTTTCACATTGAAATTTTAGTTTAGTCCTTTTATTTTGTGACCTGTAAAAATTTTCTAAATAAGCTGAAATCCTATACATATGTACTCTATAAATCAAGACACATAAAGGAATTTATTTTGAATTACTTTTTCTAAGCTGGACAAATTATGCACATATTATTACCAAAACTGTGATTTTTTTTATTTATTTATTTATTTTTATTTTTTTATTTTTATTTTTATTTTTTTGCCTTTTTCACATTTTTTTTAGCATTTGTTTTATAATTTATGAGAATGTATTTATGTATACGTGACATCAAATTAATGCTCTTTTCGGGAGCGCAGTGGGAACCGAGAACTGACATTGACGAACCTAGATGACTACTTATTAGTGACAGTACGGACACTAGGGATGACCCAGGACTCAGTGGCACTAACTTGGGCTTTAAGGGTTTGAAGTAAGATGTGGGGAAAGAAAGGAACCGAAGCCTCCTCAAGGCTACACCAATAAAACTAGCGCTCTATTGAATCGAGCAATACTTCACTGCTACTACCTAAGCCTACACTAGTGGCTACGGTGCTCTGACACTTACGCTGCACCATGGATCAGCCTAACCTGTCTAACTTCATGAAACTCATACTTCCGCTGACCAACGTCCTACATTTCACTATGCAACTATACTGTATTGTATATTATTATCTACTACCAATGTTGAATTACTACCGATGCTTAATACTGTGTGTAATGTAACACGCTATGCCTACACCTTATACGGTATCAATGTACCTTCGCCAACACTACATGACATATTTGTACTGTTAAAAAAAAAAATATGTGGAAACCAATGTATGCTTTACCTATGCTTAAAAATAAAAAAATTTAAATACAAATTAATGCCCTTTTTGCCCTCTAAAAAACGGTATATAATTTGTGTTGGTGCAATAAATGACAGAGATGCAAATTGTGTTTGAACACAAACAGCAAAAAGTGCAAAAATGGCTCGTGTTCTTAAGGGTAAGTCTAGTTTTTGAAGCTGTGTCCTTAAGGGGTTAAGCAACAGATTTATAGCACCAAAAATGTAATAGGCATAGCCTGTGTTTACCATAGCTTGCCCTCTTTACAATGTATTTCCATTACTTATTAACCATTCCTGAGCACTAAAATGGACTGGGATATAAGTGGCTATGTTTAAGAGTAGAATAGTATCTCAAATGTTATATTTCATTTTTTTTCCCCTTGCTCTCTTACAAGTGTATTTCTGCCTTTCCTCTTGCTCAATTTGAATGTCTCATTGTGTTGCATTCACTGTTATCTAAAGCAATGCAAGAGTAAGCTTAATTTCTTTATATAAAATCTGATTGGTTTTTGTTTTCTTTTTGTGTGTGTGTTTTTTACTTTAAGGGAGAGGTCCCTGCCGGAGTTGAGGCTGATCTCATAGATGTGGGATTTACAGATGATGTTAGAAGGGGTGGTGGAGGTGGCGGAGGCAGTGGAGGTGGTGGGTTTGGTTTACCTACCATTCCAAGCATGCCGATGCCAACCCCCAACATACCCTTTGCTTACCCAGCACCTACTGCGCCGGTACGTATCTGACCACAGGAAGTCATATCTATCTCTGAAACTTTTATTCTTAAACCACATATGGTCCATATATTCAGGGTGAACCATTGCTCAACGATATGCAGTATTAGTGGGTTCTTAAACTCTGTCAGGAGAGCAGATGTTAATGAAAATTCTGGTCTTTATGAATTCATTTTAGTAGTCTTAACTCGTGCTCACTTTATTACAGGAGAAGTTCAATGGACCTCCTGGAGGTATGTTCCAGCCTTTTGGAAACATGAATCCACCGCCAATGGGCGGACTGCCTCCTGAAATACCATCATTGCCACCCACTTATGACTCTGTAAGTCAGAGAGTTCTTTGCTCTTGTACTAGAAACCTTTATCTGTATAAAAGTAGAGTTTTTCACAGTGGTTCTATTGTCGACCATTGCACATTCACAGTACTTCTTGCTATTGCTGCGTCTCTGCAAAAATTTTTTTATCTAAGGCAGCTGGTCACTGCTAGGGTCCTGTGACATACGTCAATGGTCCAGTCGTGACCTGCTGTCTATAGTACCAAATAGAGACTCCAGGGGTCTCAAGGGGTTTGACCTCAAAGGTTACTAAAGAAAAAAACAAGAGAATACACAGTATGCTTGTCCCAATGTCTAAGACATTGATAAGATATTTTACTATCCTTGAGCTACTCTAATCTTTCCAGGAAACACAGCGGGTCACATTTGTCTTAGACATTGTGACAAGCATGCTGTGTATTCTCTTGTTTTTTCTTTATTATCTCTCATCTAAAAAAATAAATTAAATAAAAATCTGTCTCTGAAGGTCCATCTCCCTTCCCTGTTCCCTTTAAATTCCTCAGCATAAAATGATCATTAATCAGGTTTTCTCCCACACGTTTTTACTTTCTTATTAATTTCAAATTGACAAAGATAACACCATAAAGCATTGAGTCCACGGAAGACCTTGGTCCATGGTGCAAACTATCAAAGAAACCACTAGTCTTTCTTAAATGTTAGCATGTTTATAGCTATCCTCTTCTAAATATTCAGAATTGCTGAACTAATGACCTGATTATAACTACTGCTTTTAGTCTAGAACCATGATTTAGACTATAATCTAGTTTGTTAGATGTGCACATCGGCCTTTATAGGGTTTAATATAAATTTTGCCTATAGTCATGTTTTGATGCAAATTTATCTCTACAGATTGAGAGTGGACCAACTGCTGCTCCACAAACTGGTAAGTAGGTGGGACTGTGGGTTCTAATGATGGTTTCCTATATCACCTTAGGAAACCATGGGTTATTATAATCTCCTTCGTCACATTAATGCGCTGTTTGTTCGAATATCTAGGTCCAGCTAATAATGGGGTACCAGTTGCCAAGCCACGGACAAAGATGCCAGATACGTTTGTCCTTCCAGAGTTACCATCTGTTCCAGACACGCTGCCTGCCTCCTCTGCAGGCGTTGGAAATTCCTCTTCTGAAGATATAGATTTTGATGATCTGTCTCGCAGATTTGAAGAGCTGAAAAAGAAAACCTAAATGGCATTTTCTCCTCTCTCCTACCAACAGGCATAACCCTACCTGCTCTTTATTTTTATTTTTTTTGTATAAACTAAATTAAAGTACTCCTTTTAAATCACACAAAGAGCAGTGCATTTGGTGTTGCATGTGCAGCCTCCGAGAGAGGGATGTCTTAATGCACTTTTTTATTTTTGTCTAAAAAAAAACCTGTTTTGTTGATGATGGATATGACTATGAGGATCAACCTAAAGACTTCAGTCTTTTGTATATCTGTCCTAACAAGCTGTTCATGGACCCAGTCATTGCCATATCCCCTTATATTATTGGTCTGCCTGTGAAACACTACAGGAGATGCATACACTTTCTTGGGACACACAGGTTTTCTTTTCTAACACCTTTACTGTGCTTGGACTTCTAACTGATTTTCTAACCTTTGTACATAACATTTTCAGGTTCGTTTAAGGCTTGTTTTGTTTGCCCTTCTTAAAAATAAAGCTGTCGCCTTTTGAACTAAGGATTACTTTTTTTTTTTTTAAATCTGTTATTCTGATCAGGCAAAATGCAGGTAATTTAGGACATTGATATACCAATCCTTTATACACCTGATAGTACGACTCTGCATTCTTGTAGGTTTCTAATATATTTTATTAATTTGATAAACATTGTTTTTTTTTGTCATCTCTTTGAATACAATTTTCCTTGACTCTTATGCAAGGTAATGAGCAATTTCAGTTTTCCAACAAAAAGTCCTTTATTATATTTTGAAAGCTTTACACTTGAGATGCCGTCACGCAATGGCACCTTTATTTGCCTAAGCTTAGACCATGATGGTAGTTTAAAAAGCTCACATCTTCTTGTCCTTCTCTGTTGAGTCCTCGTCTGAAGTTTCTGGCTTTTTCTGTAGCCCAAACAGCCCTGACAGTCTCACAAAGAGCAGGTCCACAATTTCCTTCTCTTCAAAGTGCTAAAGGAGAAAAGGAATTGTTTTTAAAAAAAATAACCCATCTGTGCACACCATGGAGTAAATTAGTCCTACTTACTGTTGGGCACTGACGCTCTTTAGAGAAGACATCGAGTAAAGCAGAAAAAAAGATGTTCAAGACCACAAATACTAAGAAAATGACACATGTGAAGATGAGCATTGAACCTAGAACAGGATCGAGGTCTAAAACCTGCAGAAAAATAAGGAATAAATTTACTGTCATCTGGGATTGGCATCTGGCCACAATCAATAGTTCAAATACACTTGTCGAACCACAATGCTGGGATAAATGGTCATTCCTGTGATCGTACTTGTTAGACTTTTGATCAAACATTTGTGGATGATTGCAACATATTAATTCGGGATGTGGTGAGCTACAGGAAATGTCTCTTACCTTGTCATAATTAAATATGCCAACTAGCAGGCTGATAATGGTGACGATGGAATTAAAGAAGGTTCGGTAGTTGTAAATGCTCCATCCAAAGAGAAGGTTACACTGAAACAAATAACACAAAACTATAATCCATCGTTCAAGTAAAGTCTGAATGAAAAGGCTGTTCTGGGTCTTACGACCATTTCTAAATTACTGCTCAAGCTATTAAACTGCCTGTGTAGTCGTACATATCTCATGTTTTTTCACTTAATTGGGTTTTGTGAAGAATTGACTAGGGACTCGGAATTCCCTTTAACTGACAAGCTGTTAAAGTTTTGTTTGCGTTACATTTTCAGCTCCACTGTTTTAGCCTAAAAATTGCAGTTCTTTGTCAATTCTTAATTTAATAAGTAAACATCAACAGAATAACTGAATAAACAATTTGTTGGGAATTGGCCAAGGAGTTAACAATCTTACCAAAATAGCGGAATTAAACAATTCTCCAACTGGCCTAAAATGTTATATTCTCTATTTCCCAGTTTGGTGACTAGACCAGTTTGATACTATTCACTTCTAATATTTAGTCCTGATTTTTTTTATATATAATATATATTTATTTATTTTCCCCAACTTATTCTAGTGGCGGTAGAATCTTACCGAGATGGAATATGCCACAAGTAAAATAAGAATAGTGAACAGGAAGCCACCAATTTCATTCCAGGCTTTGCGGAAAGTTATCATAATCAGATGCAAATTTGGATTCAAGCTCAGGAGGCGCCAGAGTTTGACTGTCATAAGCGCAACTAAGAATGCAGTCCCATAGGTGTAGGCAGAGTCCACAGTGGCTGTCTCGTATAAACTGACAAACCTGTTAGGTCAGAAAGGTACATGTTAATCCCTTAGGATAAAAGGCATTACAGGTAAGCAGAAACTGGACAGTAAACCACATCACTATTTTGGAAAAAAGGCTGCAGACCTGCTTATTTATTGTTATTAACTGACATTGATTGACACACCAGCATCTTTTCAATCTATTTTAAGGACTCCCCGGCTGGCCGTCATTTAATGCCTAGTACATGGAGGCACCTGCAGGTTTGCAGGATATTCAGGTATGTTGGAGAATGCAGAGCTAAGCTAAAGAAAAGTGGGCTTAACCATCAGGCAGTGCAAGACATTTCAATAATCGTTAGAATTCGCAACAATACAGTGATTCAGGACTGCTCACATAGGCCTTAGACCAATGAAAGGGAACGATCGTGGGAAAATAAAATGCCTTTTAAATAGGATCTGTCAGTTCTCCCATTATGAGAGTTCTTAATTTCCTCACCCCAGTAAACTCGATTGAAGCAGTTACTGAGACGAGGAGTGCCGTGGAGGTAAGTATAAGCCATACCTCTTATACCTCTGCATCACTTCCACGTTCTGGCACTGACACATTTCCACAATTGTTTTTGCTTGCACTCAGGCATCTGCTACAAAAGTGCTGCTTGTCTATGCCAAGTATGGATACCAGCGATGAATAAGGCTAAAATTAAATGTATTAAGCCATAACCAGTTAAATGAAAACCAAAATCTGTAAAGCCTCACTGTAGCGGATGTCATTGGGCTGTCCTCAAAATTATGTGTATTCGTATGCTTTCGGTTAAATTTTGCCATATGTATGTAAGTTGTATGCAGCATTCCTCTGATTGTTTGGTAAAATCACTCCATTTATTATGCGAGTGAAACTACCGAACAATCAAACCACCCCAGGAATAAGTGTGCCTCCAATTACCGTTCGCAACAATGTTGCAAACGGGTAATTGGCAATCAGTGCAGTGTGTGCTTTGTCCTCTGTCTGGCCGCCATTTGGGAGACAAACATGTGGCGGCGGCCATCTTAAAATCCCGAACAGCTGTGTTTTGCCGTCGAGTGTCTGGAACCCAAATCGGACACTCGGCTAGGCACCGTTGAGACCTCCAAACTGCCGTCAATTCGTGTAGAAACTACCAAATGGCTCCCCGTTCGGTAGAAAGAACCCCATGAACAAGGGGGTTTATCCGAATCCTCCCCAGTCTCCATAACCCAAGCCATTTGTGCATTTTATTCCCCTTTTCTGTGACCGACCGCAAGGCCAAAATGTATGGAACCCATTTCGGCTGATAACCCCAGTGCAGTTGGTCTTTTTACTACCTCCAGGATTTTCCTGAACCCCTGGTCCGATCTGGGTGATTTTTGAATATGTCCCTCACCCAGATCAGGGCTACCAGGGGATGTAATATTTAAAGGGGTACCCCTATATTTAGGGTTACATCCAGAAAACCATGGGAACTGTGTCCTGCATAATGAGATTGAGTCATACTAAGGGGAGGGGATGTGTGGGTGGGAACTCATGTATGATTGGTGTACTGTATGATTACTGTAAATCCCTCCCTTGCATGGGAGAATGCTTTAAAAGAAGGTTGAGTGATTAAAGGTTCAGTTCTGCTCCTGATGCTGTGTGTCGTCCAGTCATTGGGATCCGTATGGGGATATTCGTGGATTACCTTGCTTGCTGTTCTATGGGATTTTATTACTTGTTCCTGAGCCTCACTGGGATCTTTAGTGGAGTTAACCTGTGAAAGACCAGCTCTCCGCTACACTCACTCATCCATGTTTAGTGTAGGACTAATATACGTAAGTCTCGGAGTGCACCTAAGAACAGAAGAGGGGGGAGGGTAATGGGGAATAGACGTGACTGAAAAGATCATGAGTAAAATCTGAATTTTCTGGGGGTTAAAACCATTCTTGTAAAAAGTTTTTGAAGGTACCTCAATTCCATGGAAAGGAGCCAGGGGCTCCAAAGAGTATGCTTGAGTACGTCAGCCATCAACACTAAATATGAGCTCCTCCATGTCCTGGACACACAGAGCAAGAGGGGGAGGGATAGTTTGTTACCAAAACAGCTGTATCAGGGCTTTTGCCATGTTAAGGATTCTAATCGTAATGGATACTTTGTAAACTGAAGTGTGGATTCTTGTGTGGTGAAGAAGGAACGGAAGGGTTGTCAGAGAACCTCTTTATCATATAAAATGTGCCCCTGTATGGGCAGATTAGTGAGCATTCTACCCTCCACCTTCCAGCATCACCAAAGAACCATATTTATCAAACTTACTCATAAAGTAAAGGCCATGTAGTATCAGGGTTTGTCACGTAGAAAAGGTGATCATCTGCATTTGCTGCTATCTTATGTTCAGACCTGGCTATCATAAGACCTGCAGTGGCTCGATTCTATCACACCACATTCAAGAAGGACAAAGAGCAAAGGCAATAAAAGCACCCCTGACCAGTTTCATTACGAGTAGGAAAGGGTGCAGTCAAGGCCCCATTGATGTAGATTCTGTGAGAAGCTGCCTTATAAAAGTAAAATGCATCTTAATCCTTTCTACTCTGACAGGCTTAACCACACGTACACAGCAGGTCTCTTTAATCGTTATTACTATAAAACATGCAGAATTATCTATATACATATTCTAATAAGAAAAGTTACTCTATTGATATCTACCTAATGTATAATGTGTACCTCCAGTTTATATCAGCTGTCATTTGTCAATCTACTTGACCCTTTTTATGCACTACTCTTATATTGACTCACTGTGAATAAGCATGTTTAAAAAAAAAAAAAAGTGAAGCACATTGAGCTAATATGTTTCATTATTGTTATTATACACTTTGCCATGTCATTACACAAGCTTGTACTTAGCATTGCACTCCTAAAAAAAGAATGTCAAAAAAATTAAGGTAAGAACCCCCCCCCCCCAAAAAGGTAAGAACCCATGCCGGTTGTTTTCAGTGTGGCAAAAAGGAATTCCCACTTGACCCTCCAAACCCCCAATATCTTTTACACTAAAGGCAGTGCTGTATTTAGCCCAAGGCAAACTAGATATTTGCCTTGAGCGGCACTAACCAAGGGGCGGCAAAAAATGCCGCCCCCAAACGCCCACACGGGCGTCCGCGGTGTTTCCCCCTGTCATGGGGGGTGATGGGGGGTCACTGCAATAATTACCTTGAGCAATTAACTTCTTCTGGGTGGTCAGGCGACCTGAAGTCACCTTACTGATGCTGGATATCTTCACGCTGTGCATGAAGACAACCAGCATCTGCTAAATCCCCATGGGAAAGCCTAATGCAAGCGCGGAGGAGGAGCCTGACCCAGCGCTGAGGGACATCACCACTGGATTCAGGTAAGTGACTAAAGGAGTTTTAACCCCTAGTCCTGAACAGGAGGGCAGGGGGCACTATAGGGAACTCTCCTGGCACTATAGTATCCCTTTAAAAGGAGTTGGAAAAGGTGGAGTCTAAATAGAAAGGGGTGGGTTCTTAATCAGGAAAAGGTGGGGTGGGGCAAATTTAGATTAGGGGGTGCCCAGATTTGGTCATGCCTAGGGCAGCAAAAAAACAAAATACACCACTGACTAAAGGGATACGGACATTACAATGTAACTGCTATCTGTAGAATACTCAGGGAACACAGCAGCTCACACTGGATGGGGGGTAATTAACCAACCTCCCCCCCCCCCAATATCTTTTACACTAAAGGGATACAGACATTATAATGTAACTGCTGTCTGTAGAATACTCAGGGAACCCAGCAGCTCACACTGGGGGGGGCAATTAACCAACCCCCTTCCCCCCAATATCTTTTACACTAAAGGGATACAGACATTATAATGTAACTGCTGTCTGTAGAATACTCAGGGAACCCAGCAGCTCACACGGGGGCGCAATTAACCAACCCCCTTCCCCCCCCAATATCTATTACACTATAATGTAACTGCTGTCTGTAGAATACTCAGGGAACCCAGCAGCTCACACTGGGGGCGCAATTAACCAACCCCCCCCCCAATATCTTTTACACTAAAGGGATACAGACATTACAATGTAACTGCTGTCTGTAGAATACTCGGGGAACCCAGCAGCTCACACTGGAGGGCGCAATTAACCAACCCCCTTCCCCCCCAATATCTTTTACACTAAAGGGATACGGACATTACAATGTAACTGCTGTCTGTAGAATACTCAGGGAACCCAGCAGCTCACACTGGGGGCATAATTAACCAAACCCCTAATATCTTTTACACTAAAGGGATACAGACATTACAATGTAACTGCTGTCTGTAGAATACTCAGGGAACCCAGCAGCTCACACTGGGGGCGCAATTAACCAACCCCCTTCCCCCCAATATCTTTTACACTAAAGGGATACAGACATTATAATGTAACTGCTGTCTGTAGAATACTCAGGGAACCCAGCAGCTCACACAGGGGGGGGCAATTAACCAACCCCCTTCCCCCCAATATCTTTTACACTAAAGGGATACAGACATTATAATGTAACTGCTGTCTGTAGAATACTCAGGGAACCCAGCAGCTCACACTGGGGGGGGGCAATTAACCAACCCCCTTCCCCCCAAAATCTTTTACACTAAAGGGATACAGACATTATAATGTAATTGCTGTCTGTAGAATACTCAGGGAACCCAGCAGCTCACACTGGGGGGGGCAATTAACCAACCCCCTTCCCCCCAATACTCTTTTTTAACACTAAAGGGATACAGACATTACAATGTAACTGCTGTCTGTAGAATACTCAGGGAACCAGCAGCTCAGGGGGCAATTAACCAAACCCCCCAATATCTTTTACACTAAAGGGATACGACATTACAATGTAACTGCTGTCTGTAGAATACTCAGGGAACCCAGCAGCTCACACTGGGGGCGCAATTAACCAAACCCCCCAATATCTTTTACACTAAAGGGATACAGACATTACAATGTAACTGCTGTCTGTAGAATACTCAGGGAACCCAGCAGCTCACACTGGAGGGCGCAATTAACCAACCCCCCCCCCCCAATATCTTTTACACTAAAGGGATACGGACATTACAATGTAACTGCTGTCTGTAGAATACTCAGGGAACCCAGCAGCTCACACTGGGGGCATAATTAACCAAACCCCTAATATCTTTTACACTAAAGGGATACAGACATTACAATGTAACTGCTGTCTGTAGAATACCCAGGAAACACAGCAGCTCACACTGGAGGGGGCAATTAACCAACCCCCCTTCCCCCCCAATATCTTTTACACTAAAGGGATACGGACATTACAATGTAACTGTAGTCTGTAGAATACTCAGGGAACACAGCAGCTCACACTGGAGGGGGCAATTAACCAAAACCCTAATATCTTTTACACTAAAGGGATACGGACATTACAATGTAACTGCTGTCTGTTGAATACTCAGGGAACACAGCAGCTCACACTGGAGGGGGCAATTAACAAAAAAAAAACAACAATATATTTTACACTAAAGGAATACAGACATTATAATGTAACTGCTATACTCAGGGAACACAGCAGCTCACACTGGAGGGGGCAATTAACCAAAAAAAACAATATCTTTTACACTAAAGGGATACGGACATTATAATGTAACTGCTGTCTGTAGAATACTCAGGGAACACAGCAGCTCACACTGGAGGGGACAATTAACCAAACCCCCCCCAATATCTTTTACCCTAAAGGGATACGGACATTACAATGTAACTGCTGTCTGTAGAATACTCAGGGAACACAGCAGCTCACACTGGAGGGGGCAATTAACCAAACCCCCCCCAATATCTTTTACCCTAAAGGGATATGGACATTACAATGTAACTGCTGTCTGTAGAATACTCGGGGAACCCAGCAGCTCACACTGAAGGGCAATTAACCAAAACTCCCCAATATCTTTTACACTAAAGGGATATGGACATTACAACATCATTTGTATATGTTACTCCACATGATTTTTTTTTATATATATTGTGAAGAAATGCCCCTCTTATGCTGTAAATTGACATTTTGTATTCCTTTGTTTAATAGTAATGTTCCCTATGGCATTCGGTAGGTAAAACTACCGAATCCAGACCACCCTGTTGCCCATTATACAGACTGTACCTCTTTGCTGGTTGGATTACGTTCGACAGAAGTTCTGCACGAACGGCATGTCTCGCCGCCATTTTGGGACTTCCACGTGTTCGCGGCCATTTTTAGCTACCGAATAGCGGTGTTTGCCGTCGAGTGTCTGAAGCCTCCAGACCTTCGGTAAACCCCCTTCCAAACTACCGAAGACCGGGCATTCGGTAGAAAGACTTACTAACGGATGGGGAATCAAGCGAACCAAGGATGGTAGCTGGATGGCCGGCCGTTCGGGAGGTTTTTCATGCGACCTAAGACCGACTGCAGGGCCAGAATTCATGGAACTGTTTTCGGCTACTTTGCCTGTGCAGTCGGTCAAAACTTCTAAGTCCCATATCTCCCGAACGGCTGAACTGAATGAACTGAGTTTTTTATATGTTGGTTCCCCAGAGAACAGCTATCTGGGGAAATTCTGTTACATTTTAATTGTGTTTAATGGTTATTTGAGGGGAGGAGATGTACAGTATGTATATTGTTAGGATTGGATGTATAGCTAATTATATGGGAGGCTCCCTTGCATGGGCAGAATCCCATAAAAAGAGCATGCCTGTCAATAAACCCGTAGTTCATCTTTGTACCCTTCTTCTGACTACGTATGCTGTTTGGGAGTTCGTGTGTTTTACCGTGGGAATTATCCAGGGACACTATTGGAATTACAATTGGGATTCGTCTACCATAACTACTGGACGGAGGGTTATATTCACTGGGCTCTGGCGGTTCGGGAGGAAACTACCGATTGAGGTTTAAATGCACTTGGTTTCCTTACATATATATATATATATATATATATATTCATAATTCCTCTTTGCCAGCCCCTAATAAAGAGAGTTAAGAAATGGATGCCAATTCTCACTTTTCATGGTCCTGGTGGTAGAGCTCAACCGCCTTCCTGCGCAGGAACATTCGCTTGATGTACAGTCCGGTGTTACAGCAGCTGATCGCAACAATGCTGAGATCCAACAGGTTTTTGGAGCTGTAGAAATAGGCCCATTTCTGAGTTTTTAGGCGTAAAATCTGTGCAAGAAATAGTTTTGTGTAAATGGTACCAGTTTATGGAGAGGAATTCTTAGCTCTGAAACAAATTGTACATTAATGTCCTGTTGTAAATAATTGTTTAACTAATCTAAAACTCTGTATTCAAAAAGTATGGAAGAGCGTCAGTGTCAGTTTTATTTTTGACATACAGTAAATAATAAGCACAGGGCCTATGCACTCAGATCACTTCATTGAGATAAAGTGGTGTGGATGACAATAGTGTCCGTTTGACAATACTATAATAGACCCCTTTGCAGGGTGGGGAGAAAGTCCGAGTTTCACCAAAGCAAATTGCACTGTGACGCCTGTGAAAAGGCAACATGGACGCCAATCACTTCACAATTGAGAATCCTGTTAAACCAACTCATACTTCTAGGACAACAGAGGCCTGTATTTACTTATATTCCTGCAAGTGGTGCTGTTTGAACTGGAGGAAGATGCTTGCCAGATGGCCAAGCTTCTTTCTAATGCTTTAAAGTGATTTCATGTTATTAACTCTTCCTGATACCTTGATTTTAACTCATGTAAATGCAAAGCCAAAAACAAAAAACAAAAATATTTTTAAAACGAATCCTTTTTCGTTTAATTTGTTCATTTCAGGGTTTTTTTTTTCTTTCTTTTTTTAAAATTAATTAAATTTTTTGGCCGAAATACATGCTTTTCCAAACGTACTCATACAGAACATAGTTAAACCATACTCACTTCATTTAGAGTGCTTATCCTTAAAGGGACACTATAGGCACCAAAACAACTTTTGCTTAGTGAAGCAGTTTTGGTGTATAGATTATGTCCCTGTAATCTCACTGCTCAATTCTCTGCCATTTAGGAGTTAAATCACTTTATTTATGCAGCCCTAGCCACACCTCCCTGAATGTGACTTACACAGCCTTCCTAAACACTTCCTGTGAAGAGTTATCTAATGTTTACTTAAGAATTTGTTATCTACTGCTTTATTAATAACTTGCTAAACCCTACAGGAGCCTCCTCTATGTGATTAAAGTTTGATTTACAGAGCAGGAGATAAAAACAAATGTAAAGTACGTTACATCTGATTGAAAATGAAACCATGTTGTTTTCATACAGGCTGTGGCGAAAGCGGCCTCGCCACTGGTTTTTGGAGGGGACTGATTGTCAGCCTCGTGCCTTGGGACTATGGCCCCTGGGAGATTGGGCACTTTAAAAATAGTCTTGGGGCCTATGGACTTCTATTGGACTGTGTATGGCCCTTGCTAAACTTTAACCCCATGGCGATTTTATTCTGTTCGTGGGATCTGAGCGCTGTTCGGATATATTGAGCGCTCAGATCCAAGCTATTTGGGGATAGATTGAATGTGGGGGTTCTGTTCAGTATAATAGGAATTATGTATTTTTATGTGTTTTTACTGTTGTTGTGAATAGCAATATTTTCTGTATGCTGGAGATGCTTACCACACCCAAGCCATGCTTTCAGTCGGTCAAAAAGGGACTTCCACTGGACCAATTTGTATGATTTTGACATATGTTTGTATTTGGAGTATGCTCATTCTGCAAATGTAAGTTTTATGTGAATGTGATGTATACTTTTAAAGTTATGAATATTGTGTAAAACTGTGTATTTCCTGCCTGTGATAAATACGTTAGCCAATTGTGTTCAGTTATTATAGGCAGAGGGGAGGATTTTGCTGTAATGACTGGTTGTGTCAGACATTGTTGTATTGTTTTGATTGGTTTGTGTCCTTTGTGTACCAGTGTTCCATCAAGTCCAGGGGGTGTGCCTCTGGCCTGAGGAATTGTATAAATTGTGAGTACTTTCTTCCATTAAACAGTTCTACTTCACCCTCAATTTGGAGTGCCGTCTCTTATTGGGGGAATCTGCTACAAGGAATTGCTATGCTTGTCATACTCTCTTGCTATATCACTACTAAGCTCTTGTAAGAGTTTATTCCTGTCTTGCTCTCTGAATGAGTCTACGGTAGTTATGGTGTCAGCTGGAGTGCTTGGAGCCCTCAGGAAGCGCTAGAGCATCCTTCAATGGAGGTACCCAGTCGGGGTGCCAGGTGATCCGTTACACAGGCTCTGTGAGTCACAATCATGGGAGGTTTGGCTAGGTCTGCATGGACAGTAACAAAAGTTATTTAACTGCCTAAATGGCAGAGAATTGAGCAGAGAGACTGCAGAGGCATAAACTATACACAAAAACTGCTTCATTAAGCTACAGTTGTTTTGGTCACTATACAATCTGTGCATAAACTGGCAATGTCACTAGTATCATGGCATCAATAGTAACATTAAATATTAGAATTTACAGTCAGCAGGTGGTGTCATTCTTTAAAACCAATGGCACGATTTAACGGACATGCTCGAGGCAGTGCTGACTGTACCTGCTGTATAATAATATAGAGGAGAATAATCATGAAGACTATGTCACTGACAAACTGCATGCTCCAGACTCCACTCGTGTTTTGATAAAGACGCATTATCTGCATGTCGACCGACTTCCAGAATTTGCCTAATTGGAATAGAGAACAGTTTAGAACTAGCTGGACACATTGCCTAATACTGCTTTGATTTAGTTCCGTGGTTCACTTTCTCCATGACAGTGTTCTCTGTAGGCTTAATGGAAAGAATAAAGAGCAAAAAATAATACGTGCAGCAATGAGCTGTCAGAGCATACGCCTTAATTAAATATAACCTTTAGCAAGTGACTATCACCACTACAAATAATCAATAACTAGCAAGGATCTACAAAAACACCAATCGCAAAGCTCCTGTAGCGAAAAAAAAGCAAACTAACAAAACCAGGTAAAGATACTTAAGGGGACATGTATCACTTGACAATTGTTTTTTAACCCAGAAAGCAAACACTTCTAAACATATTTTAAAAAAATGAAACGAGAACAACTTTGGAAAGTATGTAATAAACATTTATAAACTTGGTCAGATTTTGGGTCCACCTCTCAGATAGGGGAGTTTCTTCAACCTACCCCCTCTTACCCACCCAGTTGCACCCAATAGACCTTCCAGCTTCACATGTGTAAATCTGTCAGGCATGCTCAAACCCCTTTTCAGCATTCCTAGGGATAGGACACTGATTGGTTAGTTTAGTCCCGTCCCCCCCCCCCTGCACTGGGTGTGGAGAGAATTAGAAAGAAGAAGTAGGTAAATGTGAAAAAAACAACCATATTGTACCTGTATATTGTTTTCATCCTACACAATGAGGCAACAGTCTCATTCAAAACTAAAGCCTTTGAATGAGACAGTTTTCTCAAAGTAATGCATGTCCCTTTAAAAGGAGTCAGTGCTAAAAAATATTACATGGAAATCTAAAAATAAATCCATGATAAGTATGTGTGAGTCACCAATTTAGAACAGGGGTTCCCAACCCAGTCCTCAAGTACCCCTTAACAGTCCAGGATTTAAGGATTACCCAACTGTGTCTAAGGTGTTTTTAAAAAAAAACAAAAAACAATTTAGACACAACAGGGTAATCCCTAAATCCTTGCCTGGTAGTGGGTACTTGAGGAATGGGCTGGGGACCCCTGATTTAGAAGATGCCTTGATAGAGAAATATCCAGCAGGGAAGGTAGTGTGTACTAAATTAAAGGAACACTATAGTCCCCTAAATTACTTTAGCTAAATAAAGCAGTTTTAGTGTATAGATCATTCCCCTGCAATTTCACTGCTCAATTCACTGTCATTTAGGAGTTAAATCACTTTGTTTCTGTTTATGCAGCCCTAGCCACACCTCCCCTGGCTATGATTGACAGAGCCTGCATGAAAAAAAAAAACTGGTTTCTCTTTCAAACAGATGTAATTTACCTTAAATAATTGTATCTCAATCTCTAAATTGAACTTTAATCACATACAGGAGGCTCTTGCAGGGTCTAGCAAGCTATTAACATAGCAGGGGATAAGAAAATCTTAATTAAACAGAACTTGCAATAAAGAAAGCCTAAATAGGGCTCTCTTTACAGGAAGTGTTTATGGAAGGCTGTGCAAGTCACATGCAGGGAGGTGTGACTAGGGTTCATAAACAAAGGGATTTAACTCCTAAATGGCAGAGGATTGAGCAGTGAGGCTGCAGGGGCATGTTCTATACACCAAAACTGCTTCATTAAGCTAAAGTTGTTCAGGTGACTATAGTGTCCCTTTAAAGACTGAACGAAAACTTCTGACAATTTTCTTGAAGTTGCACCAGAAATAAAAAGAAGATTTTCTATTAAAGTTTGCTTTTGGGAAAGCAGAATATTCTAACTTCAAGCAAAACCCTGTTACCTGCTTGATGATTCTTTATAAAGAACACTCTTTGAATTGAGGTGAGGACTCATACATAGGAGAACTTGTCCTCCACTTACAGAGACAAGCCACCAGAAAATGCAGCGCTAAACAAACACAGTGCATATTCCCATGTAATAGTTCTTTAGCCGTTTGCCGAGGGCTTTGCACATGGAACTAACTTGCTCATTTTGGGAAGGCTGTGCTTGCCATTGGTGATGACACAACATGCCCCTCTCTAGCCCCACTCCCTTTCACTGGGCTGCTCTGATTTAAAAATGTCCAGGCCAAATTGGTGTTCCAGTTCAGCCCTCTCACCAATCATGTTGGTTTCCAGGATTAGGTTTGCAAGACAGAAGAGGTTGACGTTGGCATTATACACATTGAACTCCACAAAAACCGCTTTTGTGAGACTGTCCAGCCAGTTCTTATTTTTGAGCTCCGTGAGAACTCTGTGGAGAATTGAAAAGGTGATTGACAAGGTCAGTGACATTCATCAAGTCATATTTGTGCATTAAAAGCAGCGAAGGCCAACCAATGCATCCCAGATGTTTGTGAGAAATATAGTGCAAATTTACCTGGGATGCTAAATTTCACCATCACTGCTGCAAAGTCTACTCTCTGTATATCCATAACTCTGTCCAGTCCAGTGCTCTACCCACCTTGATGCAAAGCTCTTGTTCATTCCTAGACTTGCCAAATATCCACCTCCAGAGTAGGTGCCCAGCTGTGCCCAGAGAGGGGATTCGCCCAATTCATCCCCAGTATGGTACTTCCACCAGTCATCGACAGAATCATTGCTGATGCGAGGAGTCCAGCCTGGGCCATAGCTCTTTGTGTCCTCAGCATTATAAAGACCCTCATTACCGAAACTGTTCTCGAGTACACGAACTTGACGAATTCGAGGTGGGCCCACCAGGAAGCAGTTCCCATCGGTGATGAATCCTAACAGGATAATTACCAATAAGTCGCTCAAGCAGCAGACAGCAGGTGCTGGTACAACTCCAAGCAAAACACTGTTACTGGCTGGATGATTTTTTTTATCAAAGACACTTTTCGACCTGATAGACTCCAGCTTGAAGCACAATTAGTTGTTTTATTAAATCTTCTATGAAAATTAATTTCCTTTACTATTTTATAAATAATATTATTATGCTCTGTACATGCTCCATATGTGCCATGTTTACTGCATTTGTACAGTTTTACCTAACAACATCATATAAAGACTGACTCTCCTACCTGGCAGATGAATAGATGCCAGACAGTTCCGTGACCGATGAATTCGATGTGCACAGACAAGATGGATTTTCCCTCCCCCCCTTCCGTGGGGATATACTCCAGAATGAAATAAAAAGACTTGGAGCAAACAACAACCTGCAGGGAGCTGCCTCACCCTACCGACCCCTTACCTCTACTATTCTTACCTTTCTTCTTTCAGTTTCTCTCCTCACTTTCTTTCTTTCATTCTATCTATCTTCTACTCCCATAAACTGAAAGTTTGATGAGAAGTTAATAGATCCTCCATATAAGACCCAATGAAAAGACCAGGGTCCACCAATTTAGATGTAATATATACTTCCCATCTTGGGATAAAGTTAGCCATACACAATTACAGAGGATACCTTTCACCGTAAGAATAGCATATACTAGTTATTGTTGCTAGTTTAAAAAGTACGTAAAAATTTTATATGTCTGCAACTAACATTCAGGTGTTCCTACTAATGCTTTCCGTATACAGTATATGTAATTTCCCTCGTATGCTTCTTTGTATTATGTACTTTCTGTAATGTATAGGACAAGGCTGTCACCCATAAATAAAGTATTTAAAACAAAAACAAAATAATTGAACTAAACACAGAAATAAAGCTACATGCCAAATACCTAAAACCATCTCCTGTCTGCCTCAAAAACAAACCTTGTTTACGTCAATTGGAATATGCCATGATGATGCAATGATGACAAATGCATGCTGCGTCTGCTAATATATAAACCCCCATACAACATAACACCACACTACTATGTTTAGAATGGGGTTCCCAGTAGAGGCTAGAATTTTTATCCAATACCCTAGTAGGTAGACAGAGGAAACCAAGGTGCACTGGATCTGAGGATGGCAAAACCCCACATTAGATATATTAAATAAGATATCGGTTCAGGCACTAAAGGTAATAGCTAAAGAGCAGCTATATTGGAGCAAAAACAGCAATGTTTTGACCCTACGAGTCCTTGACAAAGCTCCATAGGGTCCAAACGTTACTGTTTTTACTCTAATAAAGCTGCTTTTTGGCTATTGCCTTGAGTGCCTGGGCCGATATCTTATTTAATTTATCCTATACCATGCCATAGTCTATTCATCAAAGTGCACAGGATCAAGACACCTCCACTCACAGTATCCTAACAAAGTAAATGCTCAAGTGAACACGCTCAAGTTAAATGGGTATTGTCACTGGTTTCCCTGTACATGCCTGAGTGGTTGGCATACCATATTTCTAGGACATCAAAGTACCTTGTTACTATACATTTGCCAAGCTGCCGGGAGACAGTGAGTAACATACCGGGGTATTTGCTGTATAGATTTGGTAGTAGTGACACTGATGACCAGCTGTAGAAGTCCTGGATGTTTTGAATATTGTTGAATGCAGTTGAGAAGCTGTTCTGCATCGCGCTGTATAAAATATACTCGTTAGGGCTTTTGTCAGCATATGCCATCATCATTGTCGTAATGAGGAACAGGATGTGCACTGAGGGGACAAAGAAAAAGTGGAACCCATTGGAAATATTTGACATATAACGGTGAGATGAGCACTTCTAAGCATTGAATAAATTGATCCTTTGGAGACTGAAGAAAGCAGTGTGAGAGAGAGAGGCTACTAAGTATTTTATTTCAATGTGTCACACTTGGCACAGTTTAGCAAGTGTGACTATGGATATTATAGTATTTTAGCAAAATTCTAGCAATAAGGAATGGGTGGGCACTGTGGAAGACCTCATGGAAGAACACGCAAGACTTAGTGTTGTATACATAGAAGACAAAATGCCAACATGACTTAAACAAACATTAAAGTTAAAAAGAAATATATTTGCTAAAGTATGGGACACTTGGGAAAATCTACATGGACAATGAAATAATTTAACCTTTCTGACAGACGATCCGTTTGCCTAGTAGTTTATTTCTTTTCTCTTTTATATCTGGTAACCATTTGTCAAAAATCTGACTGTGAGACGTTTATTTACCTATTACCATTGTCAATGTACTGATTGTATGCTGATATTCTTGCTGTCTACACCTAAATAAAGAATGAATAAATAAATATATTTATTTTTAATATTACAGTGTCCATTTTTAGTTTAGATTAATGAGCCTTCCCATGTTGAAAAAAAAAAAGTTAGAAAAGCCCTCAAAACCTACCTATAATACGTAGTATACACAGCATGCATACATAGTATAATCATGGGAGGCATTACTGTATTATCTCTCTTTTTTATGTTAATGCTCAGTTTTTTCTTTTTTCATATTGACTGGTGATTTATGTTTTTGTACAATGCCCCCCTTTTTTTGTGTTATATTAGAGCCAGTATTAGATCCATTTTTTTTTACCATAAGCGGAGAGTCACTAAATAAATTCTTGGAAATTAGCAAAAAAAACAAAAAAAACAAACAAATAATATTACAAACCATATTTGGAAATAATTAAATATATATCTATACATAAATTAGCACTATCAGTAATATATACTAATTAAATATTTTTGTTGCCTTGGTTACCTAAATTGTCTATCATCCTTTTAACTCATTTTCTGGGATATCATTTTACATTTTCATCTCTTAAATACGACCAGTAAGCCCAATTCGAAACATACTGCAAAACGTAGTCTTTTAACAAGAAACATCCCTCTACCTTTTTACTCGCTTCTATATCAGGAAATGATAGACAATCTACTTCCCTTCACTAGGGAACGGTCTAGGGATTTAGGCATCAAATTCACCGCAGATGACTGGAAGAAGACTTTTATACTAATTCCCAAATCTTCCATCAATAATACAATCCAGGAGAGGAATTATAAGAAGATTGCGAGATGGCACGATTCCCCAACACATATCCACAAATTCTTTCTATCAGCATCTGATAAATATTAGCGTTGCCTTCAAACCTCAGGCACCACGGCCCACAAATGGTGGTAGTGCCCAATTATCCACAAATACTGGGAAAAGATTGTAAGATTGATTCTTAGCATCACAAACATCTGGCTCCCAATTCATCCTAAGCCACTGCTATTCTAGTCCAATCTTCACTCCCGAAAACCACTTCTCTACTCACTCACTTGGTCACGGCTGCTAATTTATTCCACTTTTATGGAGGCAACCATCAGCCCCCTCAACCAGATAGTGGATACAAAATGCAGAATCTGTTAGAATCATAGAAGAACTTTGATTCTCGCTGACCCATAGACACTGTGTATAGAATCCATGACTACACTTCTTTCAGAATTGCAAGGGAAATTGGTTCAATAATAACAATGTAGGAGGGCTTTAGCCTACTGCCACGCACAGTCAGCCCTGGGCAATGGGTAATACTTACACATAGCATTCATGTTCTAGAATTACACACCAAACTACATTACTCTCTAATGATTTATATACTGCCCCCTTCCCCCCGTCCGACGATAATACAGCCCAGTTGATGATTTTTATCTCGTATAGTCTACTAACATCTACACAAAGGGCAACACAACGCAAATATTTGCATAAAACGCTATTAATGTACGCTCACGGTTATCGCTTTCTCTTGCGAGCTGTATAAGAAAGTAAAATGCCTTTTACAGTACCAATACGACTCTATGTAACTCGAGATTGTCTAAATTGCTGAAAGAGATCCGTCCGACCAAGGGAAAGTTGTTCCTGTGTAGTGGGACAGGTTCCTTCTATGTTGATGTATGTACTGGTTTATGAGTGTAGTGATTGCAATATACATGTTGAAACAATTATATGTTTACCATGTACTGTGATGGCCTTTACTTATTTCTGTAGACATGTATAACTGGAATTTCATTTTCCTTAATAAAAAGATTTTTTTAAAAGACCGGTAGATTCTAGATTTAAAGATCAAATCACAAAGGTCAGTAAGCGCCTTTACCAATGATATCATGGATTAGTTGGTAAAGTCTCCGCTCCATTAGTTTTTGTGTCTTCAGGCTGGTGGTATTTCTGTTTGCCGGTGCCTGGTATGCGGGCTCACTTTGATCCCTAAAGCCTGACAGCTCCCAGTCTGGACGATCTGCTGCAAAAACAAACAAAGACACAAAATCACATACAACAACTACAAGTTCGGGTCTTGGAAAAACATGGGGCAGAAGTCCCGGTGGCATCACTAGGGTTGGTGTCATCCGTTGCCGTCACAAATTGTGTCATCACAGCCCCCTTAGTAATGTGGCTTCTGTTTATGTGCAGTGATGTTCTGAGTACATGAATGTCTTACAGACTTCCTCTGTGTTTTGAGTGAGGTAAGTATGAGATATGAGTGTGTGCCTGTGCATGGGGGTTGATGAGTGTCATGCACGTGGAAGGTATGTGTGATTGGCTGATTGTGCTAGGAGTGTGGTTGGCTAAGTATGATTGTTTATGGTAGCTCTGATTGGGAAGGCTGAGTGTATTTGGGTGTGGGTGTTGTGTCCTTGTTATTAACAGGAATTGTTAATTGAGTAATAGGGTTTTCTTATACGTTGCTTCCTTTGAACGCTAATTATAATATTTTAATATATGCCATTTTCAGTGACAAGAGAAATTTCAATTTTCAGAACAATTAAATATCTCTTACAGAGTCATACAAACACACATACACACATTCATACGAAGTCATGTACAAAGACATACAGACACATGCAAAATAAAGCAGACACATAGTCATTAAGAAAGACACACTCATACAGACACAGTTATACAAGTCATTCACACACACAATTTTATACAGACACAGTCACATACACACAGACAGACACATAATCATACAGATGCATATGCACACTCATATAGACACACTCATACAAACAGACATGCACACACACACACACACACACACACATACAGAATCAGTCATACAGAAACTCCTAAAGACACATAATCATACAGACACACATACACACACACACTGACGTTACGGCAGGTACCAGAGGAAAGTATTTTTAAAAAATCCCTGCGCTATGCACTTTAATAATGTATGATGACTGTGACACAATAATTGATTATATATAATATTTTTGGCCAGTTAATCCCAGTGACAGTGTCTAAGCCTCTCACTCAAGTCACTGGAATTGATTATTAAGGCTAATCCCTATAGTTGCCCCATGTTATTTACTATAAAGTAACACCGTGGTCAACTTGTTATGAAAGATGTAATTTAATATATATATATATATATATATATATATATATATATATAAAAGTCAATAATAATAATATACATTTATACCACTAGATGTCCCCGTTGGAATGCCTTGTATCTCACATTTCTCTTACGTCTACTCTACACTGTTTAATTTAGACAAATGGAATTTCATGATCGCAGGCAAATTGGTGGTTGAGATAGGTCCCAAACGTGGCACCATTATGTGAGATTGCTATATTTAAGGGAATCAAATTAGGCAGTAAGCCGTGTTTAGTATATAGATCCCTATTTTAATATTCTTAAATATGGCAATTCCCCATAAGGATAGCAAATTAGGGAGCTCCGCTTAAATATGGTAATAATCCCACAAAAGGTTACCAATTTAATTAATTTAAATTAAAATTAAAAATTGTATTAATTGTGTGATTCATTCATTAGTTAATTCTTCCAGTCATTCTTTGGAATTTGGATGAATGGACGAATGAGCCACTTTTCGTCCAACTTATGAAAACTAATGCCCTAGAATTAGACTTTGATTCCCCCCACCATCTAAAAAAAAAGGCAGCCCCCACCCCCACCATATAAAGCAACATCTAGTTTTATCACATGAGAAAAGAAAATCCTTTTTAATAATCTGGTTTTCCAAAAAAAGAATGCACACTTTTGAATTTTTTTTTTTTTTTATAAATCTCTACATCATCTAATGAAACAACCTCTTTGGGCAGAGATTTACACATTTTTATTGTTCAAACTGTATGATCACTTCCTTTGCTTTAAGGGAAATCGTCTTTCTTCAAGTCTAAATGGGTGACCTCCTTATCCTTTGTACAGTTCTATTAATGAACAGGTGTGTATTGGTCCTAAATATATTTACACAGTGCTAACCTAGGGCCTATCTGTGAAGTAGAACAAACCTTAAACACTAACAGTAAATGAAAAATAGAATGTCAGTGCTGAGCAGGGACCAGTCAGGCTGTCATATTAAACTATAACTGCCTGTCTCCTGCCACTAATCAATGCATGTCCCACAGGGGAGCAACCCTGCCTGGACAATTCACTCTTTCCTTTGATTGCACACTCCAAGGCACAGTTTTATCTAAATCTAAATTATTTATTCACCTCATTTCACCTTTATTCATTCGGTAGTTTTAACTACCGAACAAAGACCACCCCCTGGCTCATTAAGCTTCAAAGGATTCGTCAATCAACCCCTCTATCTGTGCGGCCAGTGTTCGTACTGCTGAACGCCACGTGGCTGAGAAAACCGCGGCCATCTTTTTTCAGCCGAACAAAGGCAGCGGGACTTGGTCGTCGAGTGTCTGGAACTAAAATCGAACACTCGACTTCCCAAACACCGGTCTCAAACAGACGAATGCTGGAACTATATTTCCTGAATAGCTAGAAGAGTGCTACTCTGTACTTTTGTGCATTCGACAGAGGGGAACAATTGCTGCTGAGAGCCAGGGGGATCCATTCGGTACTTTATTAGTTTTTTTCCCTTTTACTGAAGTGACCAGCAAAACCACCCAAACTCGTGGAACTATTTTGGGCAGCCAGCCCACGGTTAGCCAGTCACAGAAGACTTCCACCTTTTTTGAGGACCCCTGAACAGATCTGGGTGAAATTTGAATATGTTGGTCACCCAGATCAGGGCTACCAGAGGACATATTATTTGTGGGGATACCTCATGTATAAAGGGGTGTTCCAGATATTGGGGGAAAATGTGATTTTTCTGCCTGGAAATAATCAAGTTATTACTTTATCAGACTTGATTATCTCCAGTGCTAGGGGAGGTGTGTGCTGGGTGTGTTTTATGTTTTTTACTGTGCCCGATTGGTTAATCTCTGTCCCACCCTGTGGGATGTCCCCTTGCATGGGAACTTGCATAAAAGCTTGTGTGTGATCATTAAAGCTCAGTTCAGTTGTACCCTTCTTCTTGACTTCGGCTGATGTTTGGGGATTCGTGTGCTTTATTAAGGGAATTATCTTATGAAGCTATTTGGATTACTATACAGTTCGTCTACTTCATCTACCGAACGGAGAGCTATAGTCACTGATGCTCTGGCGGTTCGGGAGAAAACTACCGAATGAGGTTTAAATGTACTTGGTTTCCTTACACTCACCCCACGAAAAAGAGGTGAGAGCAGAGGGTGGGCAATTCAATATTCACTCCTTTAGATCGCTATTAATTTTTCCCCCCAAGAGCACGAGACGTGTTGAAAAGTATTACATGGAAATAGGAAGCCATCTGACTCCTGCCGGGTCTATGGACACTGCTCACCCCTGGTTTTAGTGAGAAACATGAGAATTCAGCACTGCTGTCAGCATGGTCTGTTTATTTCTCTTCCCCTATAGATGAGGGATGGAGGGGTCTGGTAAGGTTAGGACATTGACAGCCCTATGACAGTAGCCCTTATAGTACCGTCATTCTTTTTACTGTATGATGGGCGCTGCGTGTTTATATTGACACTAACCGAGCAGAGACAGAATGCCGTAGAGCTGCTGCTCCTCTGACGAATCCTCAATGTTACTTCTTCTCATGACACGGAACAGGAAAACAGTTTGTCCTAAAACCTTGGGTATAAAACGTGAAAATAATTAAGGACTCAGTTACTCTGAGATGTATCTGTCTCATAACATCCACTGTGAGACAGTCATTATATAATATTAGCTGTTAGACAGTCACTGTGAGATAGTCGTTATAATATTCACTGTTAGAAAGTCACTCTGAGATAGTTGTAATATCATAATAGCTGTTAGACAGTCACTGTGAGATAGTCGTTATATATTAATAGCTGTTAGACAGTCACTCTGTGATAGTCATTATATAATATTAGCTGTTAGACAGTCATTGAGATAG
Organism: Pelobates cultripes; assembly: GCA_933207985.1. NCBI lineage: Eukaryota > Metazoa > Chordata > Amphibia > Anura > Pelobatidae > Pelobates > Pelobates cultripes. Next base: position 5,664,964 of record OW240923.1, on the reverse strand, counting down.
TCATTATAATATTAGCTGTTAGACAGTCACTGAGATAGTCATTATATAATATTAGCTGTTAGACAGTCACTCTGAGGTAGTCGTTATATAATATTAGCTGTGAGACAGTCACTGTGAGATAGTCATTATATAATATTAGCTGTTAGACAGTTACTCTGTGATAATCATTATATAATATTGGCTGTTAGACAGTCACTGAGATAGTCATTATATAATATAAGCTGTGAAACAGTCACTCTGAGATAGTCGTTAAATAATATTCGCTAACAGACAGTCACTCTGAGATAGTCGTTATATAATATTCGCTGACAGACAGTCACTCTGAGACAGTCGTTATAATAGTCATTGTTAGACAGTCACTCTGAGACAGTCGTTATATAATATTTGCTGTTAGACAGTCACTGTGAGATAGACGTTATATAATATTCGCTGACAGACAGTCACTCTGAGTTAGTCATTATATAATATTCGCTGTTAGACAGTCACTGTGAGATAGACGTTATATAATATTCGCTGACAGACAGTCACTCTGAGATGTATTTTTCACTGAACATTCACTGTGAGACTATTGGAAAGGTGACATTTCCCTTGGTAGTAATGACCGGTTTCTGTTTGGTGCCAGTACTTGTCTGATTGTTATATTATGTGACGGACACAGTGACAATCTATGCTACCTTCCTCTGTAGAAGTTGGCTGTGGACAGATACCTTGAGCGGTGGGAGCACAAACAGGCTCTGAAAAAACGACAGAAGCATAGATATGAGCCAGCTGGTTGCCTTCTCCTTGGTCATGTCCAGGCTGAGGAGAACCATGTAGTAGGCAGAGAAACCACTGATTCCAAACAGAAGGACCCAGCACAGGAATGTAAAGGCTTTGGGCATTTTGATGCATTGTGTCCTCTGCTGTGTTACTACTGGAAAACTCGTGGTCACGCTAAACGAGGAAAGGTAAAATCACAATAAGAATGCCAACAGAGAGGGAGATGAGAGAAATTAATATATAAAGGATACGAGCAGTTTGTCGAGCGATAGCGGCCAATGGATTGATTAATTCATTAAATTCTATATTGTATGGAAGTGAAATCCAAATGGTAACATTTGAACTGATAGCCAAACTGTGGCTGTAGTTGAGTTGGAGAATCTTCTTATATTATCCTCTATTTTGCCATTTAGATTTCAATTCACTACAACATTGAGATTATGGCATAATAGGGGACTTTGGTTTCCAGAAAGCACTACAAAAAGACCGGGACATCTTTTCAAAATCAGAACTGTGCTGATAAATCTGGGATTTTAGGATGTATTTTGATACTTGCAATTTCAGTAAATTGGTGTGTATTGGATGTGGAAAATATTTGATGCTATCGAGTGAAGAATACCTGCTTGGAAGGGGTGATCCTGTGACATTTTTACTCCGGAGCAGATCCTGCAGGTCATATAGAATATTGGTGGCTTGTATATAGTTGATAGGTTTAGCAACATAAGATAAATCCACTGATGAGACGTCAAACTTCAGCTGTTCCAAAACTTTATAGAGACGGTGGAGAAACAGACATTGGTGCGGGGTCATCACTGCAAGAAAATAAACTGATTGGAGGCTCTTCCAAGAATGAACTTGTTACATATCCAGGGTTATTTACTAAACTGGGAGATGTCAGGAACCCACCAGGAGATTTCACAGGAAGCCAATCCGAATAAAATGTATTTCCAGCTCCAGTTATTTTGCCTTATAATGTGATGTTCCCCAGGGAATTCCAGACTATCCTGTCCATCAGATGTATTCACCAAACCAGGAATTGTAGAGAAGAGACAACAAAATTAGAAATTTTAGGCCAAAATAGTGAATTTGGAAAAATTGTCCTCTTCAGCTATTTTTGCCTGTAATGTGCGGTTCCCCTAGTCAATTCTCCACGAATTCTTACTATAGTGAATAACCTGATGATTTGTTCAGATTAATATAGATTCAGATTTTTTAATAAAAATTCTCCTCATTGAACATATCTATGTGAGCAACTATTTACTTCTAGAATTTCAGTTTAGATGTCTCAGCATTTACAGAAGAAACCTTTCTCTACAAATCGTAGCATTGTATATCATCTTACAGTAAACACAGAACATGTCTCAGTACCCAAAATATCGGAATCGAAGGTAGGCTCCATCACTTGGTCAGACTACGCAGACATTTCCCTAACTCTGGATAAGCTAAGTGCGGCGTCCCCATGGTCCTGGAAATTAAACACATCTCTACTCCGCGATCCGGCGATTGTCGAAGTGGTGCGGAAGGAATTAACGGACTATTTTGCTAGAGAAACTGACCCGGACCTGTCGAAGGTGATGGTGTGGTCGGCTCATAAAGCAGTGATCAAAGGCATACTTATTCGTGAAGCAACACTAAAGAAAAAACGTAAAACCCTCTTATTATCATCCCTCCTGGAGTCGTCGCGTAAGGACATAAAACTGATTCTACACCCGCTAACCTACAGGCGGTTCAGGAATTGAGGGCCTCGGTTCGAGGAACGCTGTAAGACAAAACGGCACGGGCTATCATAGGGTCTAAATGGACATATTTTGAAAAAGCCAACAAGATGGACACCCGGCTGGCGAGGTCCCTCCGTCCACGGCAACATGGAACCCACATCATTAAAATCAAAGACACCTCAGGTCAATACCATACGAACCCCACAGACATAGCAAAGGTATTCACTGAATTCTTCGCTAAACTATATAATCATTCCACAACAGATCTTGCTGATGTGCAAAGCGAAAAAGACAAGATAAAAGCTTTTCTTGCAAGGCTGGACTTGCCAGCACTCAATGAGGCGGAAGTTGACGGCTTGAGGAAACCGATCTCGGCGGAAGAAATAGACTTGGCAATCTCTACATTGAAGAGCAACAAAGCACCGGGACCAGATGGCTTGACCAGATGGCTTTGATGGCACCTATTACAAAACCTTTAGGGAAGAACTCACTCCATATATGGAAGCTTGGTTCACCGAATTACTGGATGGAGGTCCACCCGACGGAGAAATATCATTAGCGGATATTGTCTTACTGCCGAAACCGGGTCAAGATCTTTCAACACCAGAAAACATCCGCCCAATATCCCTTATCAACCATGATTCCAAAATATTAGCGAAAATTTTGGCTGCCAGGATAAACCCGATGCTGACTCGTTTGGTTCACCCTGATCAGGTGGGGTTCATACCGAATAGGCAACTTTTTGAAAATACGAGACGTAATGTGGATCTCATATGGAGACAAACCACAAGGAAAATAGTGACGATGTTACTGTCATTAGACGCTGAGAAGGCGTTCGACAGGGTTAAGTGGCCTTATTTGTTTACAATGCTAGATCATTATGGCTTTCCAGAACAATTCACGAAGGCGATACGAGCTTTGTATACTAACGTCAGGGCGCAAATTCGCATTTCAGGAGCAAAGATAAACCCGTTCGGTCTGAGCAATGGCACTAGACAGGGATGCCCATTGTCGCCCTTATTGTTCGCTCTTTCGCTAGAACCACTCCTTCAGGCAATCCGCGCAGCCCCAGACATTAAAGGGGTAGATGTTGGAGGGCAAAGATACGTGGTGTCAGCTTTCGCAGATGGCGTCTTATTGACGCTGACAGAACCAAGGGAATCCATGGTGGCGCTAACAGATATTCTACAGGAATTTGGAGAACTGGCCGAATATAAGGTAAATATGGACAAGTTCAGCGTATTGCCCATAGGTATGTCAGAGACGGATACCATCTACATAGGGATGACCTACAAATTAAGAATCACAAGAGATCACATTAAATACCTAGGCATACGACTGACAGCAGACCCATCTAAACTATTCCAACAGAATTATACCTTGCTGATTAAGACATTGATGACAGACTTGGAGAACTGGACAGAAAAGGCAATTTCTTGGATAGGGAGGATCCATTCCGTGAAAATGAATGTGCTACCTCGAATATTGTTTTTGTTTCAGGCGCTCCCGATTAGAGTGACCAGATCTGACTTGGGACCGCTCCAACAATCCATAGGCAAATTTATATGGCGGAATAAGAAACATAGGGTCTCACGCAACATCCTTTACCGGGCTAGGGACAGGGGCGACCTGGGCCTTCCGCATCTATATTTTTATTATGAGGCAGCCCAGCTGGCCCAGGTGGCACTGTGGCATTCTCCACCGGAGGAAAGGAGATGGGTAGATCTAGAAGCTTCCCTGATGGGGATGGATATGCCCCAGTTTTTTATGTGGACCCCTAAGGAGCATAGACCGAACATAAGCGTGACCTGCCCTGCGGTTTCCAATTCACTAAAGATCTGGGATTCAGCCGCTCCTAAATATGGCTTGATATCCTCCCCTTCTCCATTGACCCCTCTATTGAGGAACAAAGCTTTCCTACCAGGAATGACAGCCCAGGATTTTAGGGGCATAGAACGTGCAGGACTGTAGAGATTACACCAACTGTTCGAGGGGGGCTCCTTAGTGACGTTTGAGGATTTGCAAACTAGAACGCCTCTACGACCCTTTGACTTCTTTAGATATCTCCAGATTAGAGACTATGCCCAAGATCAACAGGTTAAAAAAGCCGCAGAGACACAGATGACATTCTTTGAAAGAATGTGCGCAAAGGAACAGTTCCCAAGCGGACTGATTTCACTTCTATACTCACATTTGTGTAATAGCACCTTAGAATGGGGAGGTATTACATACATAGACCAATGGGAGGCGGATTTAGGAGAGACGTTGGAGGGAGTGGAATGGCAGGAAATATGGGAAGCAGCCGCGCAGTCCTCTATGTGTGTCTCGTTACAGGAACAATCATATAAGACGCTAGTTCGATGGTATGCTACGCCGGTAAAGTTAAGCCGTATAAATCATCTTATGACAGACTTATGCTGGCGGGGGTGCGGTCTCAAGGCCACGTATATCCACATGTGGTGGGAATGCCTGATCACAAAAGTTTATTGGAAACAAATTGCGCAGTTGCTGCAAGAAATATTTGAGAGGGAGGTTAAGCTAGACCCATGGGTATTTTTGTTAGCTAGATCTATAGAAAACTGGACGAAATCAGAACTGACCCTATTACATAAGGTGAACCTAGCCGCTAGGCGAGCTTTGGCACAGGTATGGTTGCAAAGAGAGGCCCCAGAAATCGCCGTGGTGATTCCGAAAATTAAAGATAATTATTTGATGGATGACCTAACAGCCTGGGTTCGGGGTACAATGAAAAAGTTTGAAAAAATTTGGGGCCCTTGGGTAGCTAGCGCAGCAAGTGCGTGATGTACACACGAGCAAGACTCCCTTGGGCAGGCTTGGATGGAGTGGAGTTAGACTGGATTCCTCCGCACTCCCCCTCCACTTACTTCTTCCTCTTACTTCTCCCTTTCCCTTTCCCTTTACTATCTCTTTCTATCTTCACATGTACCCCTCTTATATCTTTACTCTTCTCTTACTTTTGTCTGAGAGAATTATATACAACTGACCTAACATTGCCTTACAATGTGTAAACAACTGGCACTGCTAAAGGATGTGGTCAGACGATACTAGGTGCAAAAGGATAATAATTCGATAGAGCTAGAGAAAACGACATATGGGGCCCGTGCATAATCGCAGGGGAATGGATGGGGCATGTTCTATTGACAAAAGAAATGTTTGTTTGGCGGTCTTAGCCTTGTTATTAGTGCAGCCATGCTGCTAAGGACTTCATTAAGTAGATTGGTCTCAGTGTTCCTTCATCGACCCCACCTGGACAGCATCCATTGTGAAGCTGCATTCTTAGTGAGCTGTCCAGGAGGTGGGAGGGTCTGGAAGGGAGGGTCTGCTGCTGATTGGCTGGAATGTGTCTGCTGACTGTGAGGTACATGGTCAAAGTTTACTCAATGATGAGTTCGTGGTGAACCGTTTTTTCGTTCACGAACCGTTCGGCAAACAGTTTGGGACATCACTACTTGTTATGTTTTTTATATTTTTCGTGTAAAACAAAAATCTACCAGGGAGGACAGAGATACAGTGCTGTAATGTACAATAGATACACTTCATGTTACTATGTTGCAGTAAGGGGGTGCAAAGATTGTTAGCTCACTGTTATTGCAAATACGATACAATACTGTTTTGCACGGTGTAACAATATATTACAATGTTTTGATGCATCATGTTCTCAGTGTAATGTTCTGCCTTGGAATAAATAAAGAATTAAAAAAAAAAACACACAGAACATGTAAGGACTTCTAACTGAGATAATGCAAGACTTCATCATCAAAGCTATATATAGGTTTTATTGTTCCATATCATCCGACACTGGGTTTTTGATCTCTGATATAAAAAATGAGGGTTTAGAGATGTACGCTCACCATTTGCCAGTTTAGTATTCTGCGGTTCCTGCACACAGATGTAAGACTGAATTAAGTTGGACAGAGTTTCTACTTCCTGAAGGACTGGATCAGTGTTTGAACTCACTGGTTTTTCAGGATTCTCACCCAACACTTGGACAACATACTTCTGTAGGAAGTCCACTATCTCTTTTAAATCCTGTGACACAAGACAAAGAGACCTTCAATGCATCCTACATCATTATCTGCTTCAAGCTGCAACTGGGTGGACCACATCATGCAGTTAATGTTACTGTTTTTAGTTAATGCCATATACACTCCGTTTAGGAATGCAGAGACAGGTCCTGGTAAGATTGCATACGGTATCTTTCTTCTCCTAGCATTGCAAATACCTTATGGTGGAACCCATAAAAAGTATCAGGATGATGGTCTGTTGCACTCACTCAGAAGCATCCTTTTCCTAAAATATTTGCTTTTGAACAAAAGTTTGGGAGATAAAACTGCTCCATTCTTTCTAACACGTAATTGTAGATATTTTATTACAATGTAGCCAGTAAGCACATCTAATGGAAACATTGCTCTGTGCATGTGAATCAGTGCTACATTTGTTCCAGGAATATCTGAAAAGCAACTGCTCAGTCATTCATGCACTATGCTCTGCTACCCTAGTCTACCCCATACTGTTTTCACTTTACCTTGAGAAGATGCTCCGTGGCTGCTTCCTTGGATGGAGGCTTTGGTGGCAGAGTCACTCGAAGCTTATTTTGTGGAATGATCACCTGTTTTACCTGCACCTGGATGAGCTGGAACATCTGAACAATCAGGAGGTTCACTGGCACCAACATCATTGCAGACTGGATGCTGATCTGGATCTGAGTGAATGTGATGAAGAATTGTCCTATAGGGCAAGAGATGGCATAGGGTGTACATATCCGCTTTTAGTATTTACACAGGGAACTGAGATGACCTAATAACTAACTTTCAAAATACAGACACAAACTAGAGGGTCTCTGTTCCTGGCCTTGGTTGGGACTTGTAAGTAACCCACTGCAAAGAAAATAAATAATTGGATTTAAAGGGACAGTCTAAGCATCAAGATCACTTCATCGGAATTACTGAATCTATTTGAGTGTCAGCAAGCAAAGTATGCTCGCACTGTACCCTGTGTGCATCCAATGCTTCTCTGTTCTCCTATTACAGATTATATGCTGTGTGTCCTCACAGAGTCTCTATGAGAAGCATCTGATTGGACAAAAGTCATCAGGATTGATGAACTCACTGCTTGCGGACTGGGATGAGAAAAGTGTCCAAGCACTGGAATAAAGGGCAGTTTTATAACAATTTAACAAAAAAATAATAATCATGGACGGCCCAGTAATCTACAATAAAACAGATCTAATTAAATGGTTTTTAATTTTTTTTTTTTATTTGAATGTTTCTTTAATAAATAAAACCTATATGGAGTAATCAGGAGTAATCAAGTAATCAGTAACCGTAGTAACCGTAGTCATGTCTACTTAGCATACTTATTATAATTATTTTCTGTTATTGTAAAAATCAGTATTGTAGTAAAAATTAGCTGCTTCCCCTTATTCTCTATTTATTGATCTTTTGATAATAGATTTGTTGATGGCCAACAATAGAGAGGCTTGAAGTATGATATTTCTGAGCGGTATTGATGTGTTATGAGCTCTCTGCGGTTTGGGGTCGTGCTCTGGAGTGTGTACCTGGCTGGGAATTCCCATCCCCTTGAAGGTTCCAGAACATAATATTGATCACAAGACTGCAGAAAAGTAGGCTCATGCAGCAACAGATCCTCTGAACTCGAGTGAACGGGCTCCAGGCACAGCGGGTCCAGACACTGAGCCACAAATGATCTTTAAGGAACTTCTCCACCGAGCCCGAGAAAAAGAGATACCTGGATAAAGAGACATTGAGAAGTGGAAAAAAATGGAATGTGTAAAGCGTAAATGAAGAGGCAGACAGACTATTCACGAAAGAACATCTGTAGAAGAAATGCAGTGGCTATATAAATTTTAAAAACTAGGTAATATGGGGGTTTAGGGGCATTTAGGGATGACTGGGGGGTCAATTAGATGTAGTGGAGTCGGGAGGGGCGTTAAAAAAAACGGGATTCGGCCATGACAGTGCTGCTTTAATACGTAGAGAACTTTATTATGTGCGCATCATTCCTAGCCAATGACTGAGTCCTCGACTCGCATAGATCGGTTGTCAAGTTCTGAGTCTGACTAGTGAGGTTTAACCTCTTAAGGACCAAACTTCTGGAATAAAAGGGAATCATAACATTTCACACATGTCATGTGTCCTTAAGGGGTTAAAGAGACAGTACTTGTGTCACTGTAGAATTTCTAGAGGTCCATTTTGGCTTGCTCAGTGAATGTGGGAAAATGATTTGCATATCTTTTATGGAAATTCTTTTAATCGAAATTAGGTACATTTAAGGTGACTTTTGTTCCCCACTTCACATTTTGTTTTCAGGAATTTATCTTGTATATCTTCTCATACCTAAGAGACATGATGTCACCTTTGGAAGCAGTTGGGAAGATGCGGTCCAATTGACAGTCCGCCACGTCCGAGGCCAGCCAGCAGTCACAGAAGAAGTACCACGTCTTCTGAGCAGCTAGATCTATAACAGAAACTCGGTACACGTACCTAGCCCAAAGGGAGGCGGAATTAAGGGTATATTCATGAACAATGTATTCTAACATGAATAATTTCATGATAATTTCATTAAGATATGAACGACTGTTTACAATAGCACTGTTTTAACACCTATTACAAATATGGCAGATTTTTCTTCAAAAGCAAATTAAAAAGTTATAATCGAAAAAGAGCGCCACCCTTAACACCATAATGTATATATAAATCCATTATATATTAATCCATAAAATCTGGTGCACAAAAAGAAAATGGAGGAGAAATTGGTCAGAAGGGAGGAGACCAGTCAAAATGTCCATTTATAAAGCAATATATTTCTAGATAGAAAGTGTGATGGACCGCCTGGCACCCAGACTGGGTACCTCCGCCAATCGCTGCTATCTAGTAATCCTTGAGTACCATAAGCACCGCACCGGACACCATAACCACCGTAAACCCCACAAACTGCCACAGCTTGGTTGGGGTCTCGCTGTTCTTCACCCACCCTGGACCCAAGACCAGGATTCAGTTCCAGCAGGTAAGCCTCTCCTAGTCCAGAGAGCAAAGCAGGCTGCTCTTACAAGAGCAAGTTTTGTGTTCTAAGGGAGTATAGTGATTATAGCAATCCCCAGAGTCTGAATCCCCCAAACATGAGCCTAGACTTCATGAAGGGTAAGACGAATCTGTTTAATGGCAGCCACAGCTGGCCTTTTATGACAGTCCCCATGCAAGGTGTGGTGACATTCTGTCATCAAACTAATATGGTGACCAGGGATCATGTGACCAAGCTCTTACAGTGGGATAAGCTTTACCCTTTTGAAATGTTAATTGGTAATTCAATACCTTTACTAGTCAGGAAAGAGATAACCACTTCCCCCTATCTCCATTCCTCTCTGTTCCTTCTTGGCTGTGCTACTGAGCAGTCCTTTAAGCAGACATGGCCTAATTTCCATCATGGTGAACTGTGAGTGGGATTTTATAAGATGTAGTTGTTATTGTTAGTTAGGTTGTTGTTGCTGTTGTTGGTGGTATAGTTAGTTAGATTGTGTGTCATTATTTGTATGTTGTTGTTGTTTTGTCTCTGAATAAATATTTGTTAAAGTAGACGGACCAGAGTTTATATGTGTATGCGTACATAATAATTTATAGAATTTGGTAATACACCACACAAGGGACACTTCCCCCTGGACCTGAGAGTAGGCTACAGTAAAAACGATTACATTGGCTCCCAGGTCCAGGACACTCTCATACAAAATGGGTAACTACCTCCCCTGTGCCTGGGAAATAATTGAGTCAGCACTGTATTAAACTCAATTATCTCCAGGCACAAAACACATACATTTTTACAAAACCCCCAAAAATACCTTCAAACACAAAAAATCCCCACAAATCCCCTGATAGCCCGATCTGGGTGACCAGCATATCCAAAAATCACCCAGATCAGTTCAGGGGTTCAGGAATTTCCTGAAAGTCATAATTTGACCGACCGCACGCATGGTCCCATGCCCAAAGCAGTTCTAGAGAATCAGTTCTTGCGGTCAGTCTAGTTCGGTAGTTTAAAAACAAACAAACTACCAAACATAGTCAATGTTCTTACCCTGGAGCTTGTTCACCTTGTTTGTGGGAACATTTCCACCGAACAGTGCCCTTCTAAGTTGTGTAGAACCGAATGCAGGTGATTCTGGAAGTCCAGCGGTGTTCGGGAGTTTCAGTATCCGAAAACAGTTCCATGAACTCGACAACCAAACACTGCTGCCTGCATTCGCGGGAACAAGATGGCCGCCACCCCGTGGTCGTTCATGTGAACAGCGACCACCCAGATGAACACTTAGAACACTGTGGTGGAAAGTGTTACAAACTGTCAATTAGGCTTAACAAGCTCTCTTCAATTAGGCTTAACAAGTGGTCCATGGTTCGTGCGACTGTTGGTGAACCGAACCATTTAATCCCAATTGTACGAACAGAGCCCTTTTAAAGTATTTTTAGCCAGGTCTATAGCAGGGGGCCATAGTCCTGAGGCAGGAGGCTGGGAAGGAGGCCCCTCCAAGAACCTGTGACAAGATTTAGTTCGTCACAGAAAGGTTATTTTTTTTGTTGTTGCAAAAACTTGGTTTAAACAGTAAAAAAAAAAAAAGTATGAATACTCTAGGCACATAGCATGATTTTGTGCAGAAAATGTTAACGCTACACACTAACCCTAGGGGCACCTCAAGCCTACATGCCGTGATACAGCGTGTGGCAGAGACACTACATGGGGCTCTCTGATGTTTGGGGGCTCTTAATTACAGTAATTCTCTCTGTGAGTGGAAGATTTGACCAGGGATGGGAAGCCACACCAATGACCCACCACTTTATTTATTTATTATTGGTATTTATAAAGAGCCAACAGATAACGCAGCGCTGTACAATTAGTGGAGAACGTACAATAGACACAGACAAATACAAGAGGTAGAGAGAGCCCTGCCCGTAAGCTGATATCTAGCCATTGGAGCTCTTTTGACATTTTGAGATGGCAATAATGTCAAGGCATTGGCTGGCCATCGGTTTGTCAAATGCATGACTCTTACCAGGATGGGCTAGTTCCAGAGTTACTGTGCCACAGTCTCAAACTATGCAGTTCCCCCAAATAGCGAGTTTTTAGGAGGAATACATCCACCGATCCTCTGGTGAAAACCTGCTTTTCAGGATCGCTGAGAATGTGTGGTTCGCTCTGGCCCTCTGATCCGTAAAGTGTCACCACAACCTTAAAGGAGACAGTAAACATTAGTTGGAGTGACTTGCTAGTCTCACGTATCATAAGACGTATCTGATTTATACGTGTTGCCTTTAAAAGCTTCCTCAGCACGTCATTCAGCCTAACTTTACCTGATGCCCATTTAAAGGCAATTCTGAACCACACATTTTTGTTTAACATGGCACATTTTGTAACGGTTTACTGTGATTATTTTTGTAATTTATTATTTTCAGATAGGTGCCCTGCTGAGATCCAAATGTTACCAGCCCTTAGCCCACTCTCACTACTGATATTTGTTCTCTGCAATGCTAAAACGATCCGACACAGGATAAATGTCCAGTTTTACAGGGATGTTAAATGTACCTTAGATGTTGTACCGGCTCCTTTGCGGTGTCCGGTGCAGACTTTGATCACGTACCGGATGTGATGAGCAGCATCATTATCCGTAAGGATAGCCACTCGAACCTGAGGAAGTAGATTACCCCAGTAATTATGTAATCCAATAAGTACCACCTTTAAATAAAAGTCTTCACAATTTTCTGGCACTGAAAGGTCTAGACCAAGGAGGTGTCTAATATAAAATATCATCATTTAACATTTTCCATATGCAGAACTAGAATGAGGACCTTATTCTGTAACATCTGTAACAGTCATCCATCAATCACAAATACTAGTTCAGTCCTATGTGTCCTTACTAAAATGTAATCCTCTAATGTTCAGTGTGAATATTCTTTTTCTTAAATTTGATGGGCCATATGTTTCAATGAAATAACATAATTTTTTCCCAATGTATATATATTGTAACTGTAAATATTGCAACCTGCCTTGCAAAGAATTCTCATTGAGCTGCACTAGCAAGTTTGTGATTGGCTAGTGACAGAATGTCTGGGCGGGGTTAGAAGGGGAGGGCTTGGAAAGGCTGCAGAAAAGATATCTTCCGTTTCTCCCGGCTGTTTTACATACACCCCAATTAAAAAATGCATAATTAAATAAATGCATGCTTTCACTGGCAGTATATTTACTAAATAGTGATTTATTTACCAGTGACATTATTTAATAATCTTACAGAGTTTATAGTTATCATTTTAACTAAATATTTTTTTATTTTTTTTTGCTGAATACAAATTCCTGATTGCCTGATGGAGGATAATGTCCTCAAGCTTAATGTGGGTCACCCTTATACGCCTTAAATAATGTCGCATGGTGTTGCAATGAGTGGAGGAACGATGCCAGCCAGAGATGGGTACCATGACAGATACATTTTTCACATTTTATCACCTTTACGATCTCCAGAAAAAGATCATGAGATAAATAAAATAGTCACATTGTTACCTAAAGAATAAATTCAAAATGGTTTGCATTTTGAAAAAATAAAACAAAAAACAAAACCAAACGGCAGCTGGCCTTTTATATTCTAAAGGTAGACACAAGGTTCCCCCAACCCCATGGAACTTACCACAACAATGGCACTAACATGCCCCATGCATTCCTGAAAAACTCATGCCACGTTCTACCAGCTGACACACCTAGTTTATCTTCTGGAAACATCATTCTGATTACCTTCTTGATATCTTCCTTGTCCTTCCTTGAAGCCCAGGCTACAACGACCAAGTAGAATCCTATTAATGCTCCAAGAAGTGCCAATCCCACTGGATTCTTACTTACATTGGCAAACAGGCTCAACGTGTCACTGAGGTCCACGACGTGGGGCATGACGAAGAAAGTGACACCAAAGAAGGTCAGATGATTGCACAGACATTGTGTTTGATTCACTGTGCTTTTTCCGCCGACCTGCCAATCCATAACAAAACAATTACACTGTATATACACACACACACACTTCTTGGAACCTCCTCTTTAAGAACAGAGGCAGTCGAGTAAAAATACATCTTACGTGGCAGCCCTTTTCACTCCACTCTGACGCTAGTTTATTCCAATAAACGCACTGCGTGGAAAACATGTCGACGGAGAAGAACAATATGTCCCTTTCATCCCATATGCTTTGGTTTGTAACGTTGACGGTGATATAGTAAATACCAGAGCCATTCATCTGGTCAGGGGACACGACCCAAGTATAGCTGTTATCTGAAATATTACATTTTATTAATACTACAAAGAGCCCATGAGAATGATGCATCTAAATCCCCAACAATGGCTTATCATATGAGAGAACACAAACACTAGTAGGGTATATTTACTAATCAATTACTTGTAAATTTAAAACCAGGTCCGATTGAAATAGCAGGGAAAATATCTTTATTTGAATCTGTATCTGAATTCTTACACACATTAATTATACCATGAAAGGACATTGAGTTCACCATTTTGAATAAATTATGTCAGTGATATTCACTTTCTGACAGGATTTAGGTTCTGACTATGATACAAACAAAAAGAAAAAAGAAACAAGCAAGATGCATTTTTTTTGTCTATATGACACCAGAACGTCGAGTTTATTGTATATTCATATTTTTAGGAACAGTTTTAATGTAGGTTATTCACAAAACCATGATTTGCGGGAATTCAACATTTTAGGCAATAGTAACAAGTGAAACGTTTTTTTCCAGCTTTAAGCGTGAAATGAATGTTGAATTGACTACATATAAAGAAATTTAGCTTGGCAGATATGCTCGGAACCCTTTATATGTGTTTTTGAGAAAAATCAACTAGCTCTCTGGCTCCCAAGCAAGTCCTGAACACTTATGAATCTTTCATTTTGATCACAGTCTCTAAAAGTTAGATTTTAGTGGTCATGGGAGCAGGTTGGGAAAACCACTGATAGTCTGTCTTTCTTGCAAGCTTGTTAATGGGGTACAAATTGCCTCCAATAGTAATGTAGAGCCTTACCTGAAGGGAGCGAGACATTATCCATGAAATAAGTGCTGTTGGGCTTCTCTTGGTATCCGAGATACAGGATTATTGGAACTTTTATGTCAGGCTGTACGGTTGCCACCAATGTCTGATCCTCGGAGGTTATGTTAATCTTTAAGCTCAGGTTCTGAGTTTTAGTGAGATTGGCTCTTGACTCCTCCGAGTTTGAGCTTTCATTCCTTTGCAATATGATCTACGATATAATATGTCTTGTTAGTTTTCTAGTCCTTCCTGCATGAACCTTAACTAATGAGTCCCAACTAACTAGTCCTTCGCTAACTTTGGCTTTCCAGATGTTGTGATCTACATTTTCCCTGCTTCTCTTTAGTTGTAAACGCAGGAGTGGTTGTAGATATAGAGTAGTTCTAGGGTAACGTTCCGAAAGTAGAACAATCACCATGGAAACTGGTGGATTGTTGATGTGATGGATGTGATGTGATGGATGCTAAATTACTTTAAAATTGTGGCTTTTGCCAGTCTCAGCCATGGCTGCACTACTCAGACCAGTGTACAATGTCAAATGAAGGCAAAATGAGTAGAACCTTGGAGAAATATTTGACACAAACATCTGAAGTGATGGAATGTCATGTCATGTTCTGACATTGAAACACTACTGCGTGTCCAACTTGTAGAACTGCCCGCAGTGGCTCTTAATGGACATTCTATAAATTTGCAGACTTAGCAGGCATCTTTCCACCATGTGTTTGTTCACTTATGGGGATACATTGATTGTTACTCATTTCAGCTAATTTCCTGAACACTAACAGCCTTATATATTGGTTTTATGTGTACATACCTCTATGTAATCCGACAAGTCGGTAACTTCAATTTCACTCTCTGTTGTGCTTAGCTGGATGTTGGCTACTGTCCCCACAATTTGTTTGTCGCTTAAATAGCTGAAAGGGTTTATACTCAGCGCAAGCACCTGAGAGATCATATCGGTATGGAGAAAGGTGGAGAGCCAGGAAGAGAAGATAAGTAATACAATTAGAAGTGAAGCAGGTATATAGCTATACACTCATAGATACGTGATGCTGGTATTATATTAAATTATAATTTATATAAAAAGGGGCAATCTAAGCAACCTCTATAGCTCACTGGGGTAACTCACCCTAGCACTCTCAGACAGTCAATGTCATCCATGTTGGACAGCGTGGACTGTGATAATGCAGACGTGTTAATTGTGCATAATCTATGCGGCCGAGGAGGGAGCAGTCACCGGCAGTGGGAAGAGCCCTGGTTTATGTCAAACTGTTTCTAAAACAGGAGACGGCACCGGAACACCCTAGGCAATTCAACCACTAGTGCCCCTTTAATTATTTTAACATTTTGTGTGTGCTTGTATACATGGTGCTTTCTAAGGCTAGCATGAGTGATGATCTTCCTTTACACAGACACACACGTACGCAGCCACCACTCAAACCCACTCTCGTTTACTGAATACCTATAGTCTTTGCAACTCACCTGGACATTAAGAGCCTGGGAGCTGCTATTTAGATTTTCCATGGCAGACGCAGGGAAAGTGACCGAGCACACTGCAGGCGGATCAGTAGTGAATGTCTTTGTACACAGATCTGAAGAGTTCACCCTGATCACAGACATGTTAAAATATTTATTCACTTCACACTCAATTGTCCAATTAAAGGAACACTCAATTGATTCTTTTAAAAATACATTTTGTAGTTATACCCCAAAGAAAATGTGCTTTTTTTTTTTTCAGAATGTTTTTTGGGGATTTATAAAAAATAGTTTGCAATGTTTTTGCAAGCCCTCCCGTCTTTGCTGGCCAGGGAACACTCCAATCAGAGGATTCTCCTTGATTTCTATGGAAATGTTCACTTCTGTAAACTGTCACAAATATGACAGTGTCCAGACACATAGCAAGCGGAAATTCTTTATGTGTCTATAGTACTCCTTTAATCACAACCAAACCGCACCATTTAGGTTAATAGGGCCAAACTCTGACTGTAGTTTAGCTTTTTGTATTTTGTATATTATTAAAATAAAGGATATAAAATATAAAGTCCTATACTGGCTTGTCTATGAAAGGTGCAGGTGTGCGTAGAATTCCGTTTACTTAGAACGATTACTGGGTCACAGTTAGTTTTAACTTGTCCCATTAGGGTCTGTTACCTGACTATCAGTAGACTGGACACAGTAGATGTAAAGGACAATTCATTTTGACTGAGAGATAGAAGTGCGTCCTCCAGATTATCCACGGCTGTCAGAGACGAACTGAGGACCTGGCTTATCTATGGGATGGGTGAGAAGACAGTCATTAAGAAAATGATTGCTAATTAAATCCAACTGTACAGAAAGTGGCAGGAGCCACGTACACGGTGCCATGCTCATATTTTAGTAACAATGTATCATTTAAGGGCATTGTTCCATTATGATTTAACCTGCATAAAGTCACTATTAGCTTGAAACGTTTGTGTTTTGTAGCTGTTTACCGCATCACAGTGTTCTGTAGTCTATTACCAAAAGGATTAAATTTCGATTTCCGGTTTATTCACTTTTTATAAAATTGTGTATATAAATTTAGTGCCCTTTTTTGTTTTTTGTTTTTTTCTCTCTCCCTCCTGTTTTCGCTCTCTTGATGTTGCCCATCCCTTTGAAAACGAGTGATGTTTAATATAATAGATGGTTTGATGAAATGTTCATTTGGTATTTTTATTTATTTTTTTGATATAGGTTTTTATATAACTAAAGTGTTTTTGGATTAAATGTTTGTTTAGATCATTTACTTGGATAGGATTTGGGAATAATTTAAAACGATTATGTTCCTTGGAGTCTATATGGATTTAGGGCATTTGCCCACATCAAAGATAGAGCATATGGCTGAAGCATATGA
Source organism: Pelobates cultripes (assembly GCA_933207985.1). Taxonomy (NCBI): domain Eukaryota; kingdom Metazoa; phylum Chordata; class Amphibia; order Anura; family Pelobatidae; genus Pelobates; species Pelobates cultripes. Next base: position 5,647,519 of record OW240923.1, on the reverse strand, counting down.
CCAGGGTTTTGGACTACTCCCCGAAATGCGAAAATGACGCCAGATGAACTCATTCAGAAGGGGTACTTAATGGAGATCGGACGGGTACCTGATAGCACCAAGGAAGACCATTTACTGAGGTTGAAACGCATTGCGTTTATTGCTGTGAAATTTTATTTATCTTTGGGGTATTTACCTACACTGCACATATATCTCAAGTCTTCCATTTCTTACATTGTTACTGTTTGTTCTAATAAAGTGGATCATTTTTACATTCTGATATCCTGGGCTCCTACCACTACCAAGGAAGAAATCCAAGCCAATATAGCCACCTGTGCAGCCTACTGTATAGAGCCTGATACGGCTCTATGTTTGTGAGTGACTTTCTTCATTAGCACTTTTAGATTTTATCTGTATACGGAAAACACTATGTTTTTCTTTTAGATAAGATCTTCTTCCATATACTATTTCTATTGTGGGCTTACAGTGGGTGTAAGGTTTAGATTACATATATGGCCCCTAGCCTAGGATGTACTGCTACAAATGCGTAGGAGAAACATGAGTGTTCTAGGTAGTATCTAAACAAGGTAGCCCTGCTACATGACTGGCATTGTCAATCTTTCCGTCTGGTTTCTTCATTCCCTTAGCATTTGTCAACATGTTATATAAGGAGCCGATTACGCAAGGATTCAACAATAGAGAACCACTCATTGTACTTGACATGCATGTGTGCCTACAGGTTCAAAGTGGATTGGACACATTTCCAGGGATCTTGTTCCCTACATAGAGCCCTGGATCCGCCAATCTGATGGAGCATTGTAGGAATATTTCAAATACAGTTATTGTCAGAATAGCTTGCTGCATTGATGGAAGTGTCTGTGATCTCCAGCAAGCGCTGCTGACCTGATATGCAGTTAGATTTGGTCCAGTCACCAGTGACGCTTTCATTGTCGTATCGAAGAATTGGAACAGAGAATTTGCCGTGTCAGTGGCGTTTGCAACAGGAAAGTTTTGGGTCAGGGATACTGTTTCGGTCAATCTTTCTGCTAATTGTGCCAGTATGTTACTGGTGTTAACCTGAAAAACACAGACATAAATATAGTTTAATATTCAGACCAATACAGTAGTTACATAAAAATGGATTCCTCCTGCTACACTATGACATCATCAATGAATGCAGCGGCCATATAAACAGAGTCCATTCCCTTAAACGATCAACGATTGGTCATCCACTGCTCCATGTATCTGGGAGTCGCAGTAAATGCTGCCTATGGGATATGGGTTTCCCTTTGCCCTAACAAATATGGGGCTATTGTATGCTTTTTTTTTTTTTTTTTGACAGTCTGATTATCCTCTTGCTAGGCATTGGATATTTTTCTGGGTGTTCCACTGTTGAGGGAATAAATAGGCATTGCATAGCAACAGTGTTTTTCTTTTCAGAAATGTAGAAGGTAGTAATTAAGGTTTTTCACTAAACGCATCTGAGCACCTAGGATTACCTGGGTTTCCGGGGTCAAAAGATCAGTGGACGTGATTATTTCATTGAGAGTTTCTGACACTGCCGTCACAGTTGACAAAGACCAGATGTCATTCACAATGTTCTGCAGCTGATTCACCAGTTCTGAGGTGGCCTGAGGATACCAATGGTTTAATAACACATTATATCTCCTTGAGATATTAGAGGGGTATACCACACCTTTTATTAAATTATAATATATATAATAGATAAGATTTCTTTCCCACTTCTATTGGATGAATAATGATGCATCCAGTGCTTGGGGTGGGTTATACCAAAGGCATAATGAATGGGGGATATGACTTGGACCAATCACAAAAAATAAAACAGAAATATAGTACATATATATATAGATGCTTTAGAGTACATTTTGAGATACCCACACTCTCTGTGTCCCTCCATCCCACTCCTGAATCTAACGTTGGATCAGAATTTGTAATATCCTTTTTATTATAAAGGTTTTATAAAGAGACAGCTCTCAATAAGCATTCTAAATGTGCAACAGTTACCATGGTGTGACAAACTGCCTTTTGTCACTGGCTTTTTATGTGACCAACTGCCCTTTGCCCCTGGCTTTTGGAGGAGCCTGATTGCCAGCCTCCTGCCTTATGACTATGGCCCTGGGGTGAATGGCCCTTTAAAAACATTATCTGGGCATATTGGATTGTAACACACTTGTTCTGCCCCTTTAATTTCAAAATATGCCTCTTCCCCTCCCCTTTTTCCTGTCTATTGTTCCTTTAGCAGGGCACTGTCCCTGGGACACTGCCAGACCAGTTTAAACTGGCTGCTTTGTCCATCCTCAATCTCTCATCAGCCCTTGCTAAACTTTTACCCCATGGTGATTTTATTCTGTTCGTGGGATCTGAGCACTGTTCGGATATATTGAGCGCTCGGATCCAAGCTATCTGGGGATAGGTTGAATGTGGGGGTTCTGTTCAGCATAACAGGAATTATGTATTTTTTAATGTATTTTTACTGTTGTTGTAAATGGAGATATTTTCTGTACCTGGAGATAATTAAGTTACCACACCCACTTAAGCCAATTATCTCCAGGATAGAGGAGAAGATAGACTGGCTGCACAGCCTAAAACTGTGGAACTGTTTTGGGCAGGAAAGCCATGCTTGCAGTCGGTCAAATAGGACTTCCATCTATCTTTTGTACCACTGGACCAAATGGTATAATTTTTTAATATGTTTGTATACTGATTATGCTGGTTCAGAATATGTAACTTTATGGAAATTGCATATATGGTTTGGAAGTTATGAATATTGTGTAAAACTGTGTGGCAAACTTAGCCACTTGGGACTGTAAAAGATTTTCGTGCATGGGACCGCTTTCGGGACATTGGAAATGGTCGTATTTCATATTACCAGTCTATATGGATAAAGCATCCATTTCCCGAACATTAATCTGCAACCCTTTTCGGGATACTAAATAAATACCGAATGAGAGACCACACCGATGAGGTCACGTGTCTCTCATTAACTAAGTTGCAACATTGTCTCAATCGCTGTTAAAGTGTTTTGTGTGTGGCCGCCGTTCGTATGCTGAACACGTGTCGGCGGCCATCTTTGCTCGCTAAAAGTTCAGCGGTGTTTGATTGTCGAGTGCCTGGAACTAAAATCGGTTACTTGATTTCCAAACACCGCTGGACTTCCAGGCCGTTCGGGCAACTCGCTCTTTTAGCAAAATACAGGATTTCGTGTATTCTTTCCATGGAGACCTGGTTCACCTAAAGTTGTATTATGTGTGGCGCTCGGTCATTTCTGCGGGGATCTGAGCGGTATTTAGCTGGATTGTACATTCAGATCCCCGCAACCCAATGAGGGGTCATTCGTGCAAATCTGTTTTAAATTGTCTAAATTATAGAATTTAATATAAAATGCTCTGTTTTACTGTACAAGCTAATAATTTAATTAAAAGTACTTGCTGATGTCATCTTGGTCCCTGTACAGTAAGGAATGCTGGGAAACGACCCTGCATGGTCAGTTTCCCACACAGTCCACCTGATTAAAACACCTGCTGTAACAGTTTTGGGAAACCGTATAAATTTGGGAACTGTTCAATAAAGCCTTCAGTTGACTCCCAGACTACGTGTCATCTAGTCTTTGGGGAAAAGGGATTATACTATGTTACCTGTGTTTTACCTGCGGATTCCTGACTACCAGCTAAGATATCGTGGATTAATCCCTGCTACTCCGCCACAAACTGTATATTTTCCTGACTGTGATAATTAAGTTAGCCCATTGAGATAATTGTTGAGATAATTGTATCACAGGCAGAGGGGAGGGTTTGTGTGCCTTGGCTGGGAGTGTCTGACTGTACTGTAATGTTTTGATTAGCTATTGTAACTGCATGTCCTGTGTACCACAAGGTCCAAGTGGGTGGTAACCTTGTGGGAAAACATGCATAAAAGAAAGTCCTTTGGTGCTTATTAAACAGATCATCTTGTACTTTCATGAAGTTTCGGCTCATGTTTGGGGGATTGGAGAACTACATTCTGGGGATTGCTATAATCACTATACTCCCCAGGGTATAATCACTAAGCTCTGCTAAGAGCTTGTTCCTGCTCTCTGGAATTCGGAGAGATCGACCTACTGGAAGCTGGACCCTGGTCTTGGGTCCAGAGTGGGTGGAGACTGCGAGACCCCAACCAATCTGCGGCGGTTCGTGGGGTCTGCAGTGGTTATGGTGTCAGGTGGAGTGCTTGGAGCCCTCGGAAAGCACTAGGAGCATCCGTCAATGGATGGTACCCGGTCGGGGTGCCAGGCGTTCCATTACACATGGAAACCAAAGAAATGTACCTGGTGATCACCCGAGACCTCAAATAATCACCATGGAAACCGAAAGAATGTTCCTGCTGACTGTTCCGCGTTTAGAACTTTGCCCCTGAATTGCTCCTTATACAGAAACCTTCTAATTGTTTAAGTTCCAGGCCTCCCAACAGTCACGGCTTCTTGCCCTGCCATACCATCTTTGACCTGGGTTTAATTGTTTCAAATGATCATCAGTGGCGTACATACCAGGGTCGCAGGGGTCACGGCTGCGACCGGACCCGGCCCACCAGGGGGCCCGGCCGCCCCTGCAACCCGGTATGTATGCCAGTCTGGCCAGCCTCTTCTCCTGGGGGGCCCAGGAGGTGGCCACCTCAGGGCCCCCCGAGGCTGGCCCTGCTGACCCCGGTGGGCTGGCTGTCTGGGCGGCAGGCGCGCGAGGGAGCACTTTCCCCTGAGTGCTTCCTCTTCAGCTCCCTCGCGCACCGCACTGATACCAGAGCTGGAAGATGACGTCATCTTCCGACGCCGGCATCCCTACGCGGCGCGCGAGGGAGCTGAAGAGGAAGCACACAGGGGAAAGTGCTCGCGCGCCGGCCGCCCAGACAGCCAGCCCGCCCAGTGACCGGCCGCCCAGGAGCCCAGCAGCACCACTGGACCCCAGGGAATCCCCCCAGCACTCCAAAAGGTAAGGAGGCTGGAGGGATTAAATTTAAAAAAAAATGTGTGTGTGTGTTTGTGTGTGTTTGTGTGTGTGTGTGTGTGTGTTAGTGTGTGTGTATTAGTGTATGTGTGTGTTAGTGTGTGTGTGTGTTAGTGTGTGTGTGTGTTAGTGTGTGTGTGTAAGTGTGTGTGTGTTAGTGTGTGTGTGTTAGTGTGTGTGTGTGTTAGTGTATCTGTGTGTTAGTGTGTGTGTGTGTTAGTGTTTGTTTGTGTTAGTGCGTGTGTTAGTGTGTGTGTCAGTGAGTGTGTCTGTTATTGGGTGTGTGTCTGCTAGTGATTGTGTTACTGTGTGTGTCTGTTACTGAGTGTGTTTGATGTCTGTTAGTGAGTGTGTGTCAGTGAAAGTGTATGTTTTATAAGTGAGTGTGTATGTATGTCTGTCGCTGAGTGTGTCTCTGTCAGTAAATGTGTGTGTCTGTTAGCTAGTGTGTATGCGTCTGTTCGTGAGAGTGTGTGTGTGTCTTCAGCATTTACCTTTCTCCAGCGTCGGACTCCCCAGTGTCCGCCTCTCAGCTCCGAATGCACATGTGCGGCAAGAGGCGCGCGGGCATTTAAACCGCCCATAGGAAAGCATTACTCAATGCTTTACTATGGACGTTCAGTGTCTTCTCACTGTGATTTTCACAGTGAGAATCGCGGAAGCTCCTCTAGCAGCTGTCAATGAGACAGCCACCAGAGGCTGGATTAACCCTCAGTGAAACATAGCCGTTTCTCTGTTTTCAGCTGCAGGGTTAAAACTAGAGGGACCTGGCACCCAGACCACTTCATTGAGCTGATGTGATCTGGGTGTCTGTAGTGGTCCTTTAAGGCGTGTATACCGCGTCGCAGGGGTCGCAGCCCTGCAACCCCTGTGACCAGGTGCCCACCGCCATGTGTTATGCCCCTACCTCAGTAAGCTGGGCCACGGATCAATTTTTTTGCACCGGGGCCCCATGGGTCATGTGTATGCCACTGATGATCATAATAGGTTAGAAAAAAAATTCAAATGATTTATGCGTAGAAGTCGCCATTAAAATCTATAGATTCATTTAAAAAGTTTTTCTAATAGACTGGAATCACTTGAAAGGCAAATATGAAATAATTAAATTAAGGCCTCTGTTCCCTGGTGTCCGTATTTTGAGGTCACTAGGAAACTGTCTCCAGAGAGAGCTGCGTGACATGTGAAATACTTGGAGATTTACATTTTCATAGAGCTGATGGCAAGTTTACACATTATTAAATACATATGTTACGTGTCCTGGGGTATGACCTTCATTGCATCTGCCAGGCTCAGGTTATTCACAGCTCCTTTTGAGAGCGGGGTTAAGGCAGCAAGATTTGGTGGTGTAATAGTCCCCGATGGCGGTGTTGCTTTTGGCTTCTTCGTGGTAGCTTTGTTTGATGCAAGACACCATTTTGAACACCAGTCCAAGAAACTTCTCTGAAATAAAAGCAGTATACTGTCAGTGTATTCCTATCCATCTAATTAACACTCTACCCAAAATATCTTCATTACTCACAGTAATGCCACCTCTGTGACATTTACTGTGTACTCATTAAACCGAGAATTGTAGCTTATTGCTCATTTTAGGCTTAAATTCTCTGAAGTGTTGCTTTTGAATTATTTTGTCCTAAAATTTGCACGTCCCTTGTCGGTTCCTTACAGTTTTTAGTTTAGTCAATATAATTGAAGTATATTTTGGGCTTTAGTTTTTAGAGAACAAATATCTTTGCTTGCATGGAAGGATTCTCTGTACACAGAACCTCAAAATAGTAATCCAATGAGAGGCAGTTATTTTTGTGGCCTCTTTCTACGAGACCTAGTTTCCCATCAGGAGATAAAAAGTATGAACATTGCACAAGGACAAAAGGGAGACGTGCTGTAGGAAAAATATCTAGGGATTGATGAAATAGTGAAGGTTCTTGTAGAATCAGGTCCGGGCCCACTCCTATATCTACTACTAATAATGGAAGGGGTGCAGTGGAGCCTCCTAACTGTGAAGATTAAATAAAATAGGTCACATGTTCCCAGAGAGTTGGTCAACTGGGAGTATTGAACAATATAATCTATATGAATGGTTGGTTGTATTGTTTTTTTTATTTTGTGCAGACACACTACATACACAGCTTACCTTTCGCTTCACTTTGCGTCCTTTATAATATTCTGTAAGGTATTTGAGTAGACAAGTTAGATTTCAGGCCATATTTTTAACTACATGCACAGAAAGATTAAAATCACAATTATCCGATACAGCCCATATAACATGACATGTAACATGACAGGTTGTGCGCTGTTTTTATACCTTCTCGTTCTGTGCTTCCGATATCCCAATACAAGCTGTGTATACAATGAACGGCCCTCCAGACACAATACAAAGCTATTATTTTATATTTTGTACAAACATGGACTGGGTTTCATAGCCTCATCCTTCCGTTATTGTCCAAACATAAAAGGACAATAGAGAGGCATTCTTCCTAATGTCTGTTCTCCTACATGTGGCCCACCAGCTGCTCTGGCAGAGGTCCTAGAAGAGGCTTACCCTCTAAACTGTGTATTGTAGAGGATTGACAATGAAATTACAGATAGCAGAGCTGGGAGTCATAAAAAAATAAAAATAAAATTCAGCTATTTTAACTTAAATTATACAAATCCACTGTTAATTCTCCAAATTAATGATTTAACGATTAGACATTATTTTACTTCACCAGCGTATGGCTTTCCTGTTTATTTATCTGTCAGTAGTTTAAATGCTTAGAAAGCACCTAAAAACCCTGTATTAATATACGGTAGAGATTATTAATTGGGTATTAACTTTGCTTTTAATCCCTTCTTCCAGATTTTACGACATTAATACCAATTGCAAATTTTCCACCACCTGATATAACCAGACGTTTTCTATAATACATTACTTTGTTCTGCACAGATTACATTTAATGTAGAGTTACACCTGTAGTATAACATTTTCGATGCTGCTGAATTTGCCATCTTACTAACTCTCCTATTATTACAGTAAGAAAAGTAACATTAAACACGGTAAACACCATAACTGCTACAGTTCATTGTGCAGCTTATTGTACCAGTTATGGAGCAAGGTGGCAATAATTGCAGACTGCTCTGTCCCTCGAAAACTGTTTGATGTAAAGCTGGGCTGTCATGTCACCTACTGCTCTCTCCAAGAAAATGTGGGTTTACTTATCATGGTATGCACAACATGCTGATTATAAAGAGCATAAAGTCCATCGATTCATTAGTTTAGTAGAATTGATAGTGAGTTTCAAAATAGTTTTTTTCCCCCACCCATCAATCATTCGTAAGTATAGAGCTCTACACCGAGGAACTGACTGACGGGGAGCAGGGGAGACCTCATGCGAGGTTACCTCCTAACCAACACTCTGCCATCTTGGATGGTTGGGCTAATTTGTTTACAGCATGGGTGAGATACAGGAGTTGTCCAGGTGGTTGATACAATAGTAAAACACCCATGAAGTGACACTGAACTATAGGAGTGGCGAGTTAATATCTCTCATGGTTTTGTTTTTGTTTGTTTTTTATTGAATATATATTTATCTGTATGATTTCCATTTCGATGGCAGGCTTACCTTAAAATGTGGATTTTAATAATAAAATGCAAGCACTAGGGTGAGCTGCAATCACAGCCTGTGATCTGTATGGATAACGTGTACATAAAACTTCTAATTTGTGTCAGTGTCATCAGAGGGACCGAAGAAACTGTAATAATACCATATAATAATAAAATTTAAAAACTTACCGGAAGTTGTTGATGATGTGGTTGTTTTTGGGGTGGAGGTGGCTGTTGTCGGGGTGACGGCGGTTGTTGTGGTGGAGGTGGTTGTTGTGGGGATATCGGCAGTTGTTCTGGTGGTGGAAGTGATTGTTGTTGGGGTGGAGGCGGTTGTTGTGGTGGAGGTGGTTGTTGTCAGGCTGTAAGTGGTTGCTGTGGTGGATGAGGCTGTTATCACAGAGGTTGTTTCCTTGGTGGAGGGAGATGAGGAGCGAGATGGAATCACTGTGTCCTCTCTGGAATTGCTGCTCTTGCCAGAATCCCTGGGCCCTATGAGTACAGTGATAAATAATTTTATAGGAGCTGAGATGTTAATAAAAGCAGTCAGAGGCAAGAAAATAATCTTATATTATACATACTTAAAGGTCATTTTACCACTAATTGTGAGAGTTGCTTGTGGACTATATATTTGTCCTTTTTTCAAGACGCAATGGACTGGAAGCCCCCCAAAAATAGAACTTCTGGATGGTATTATGGGTTTATTTATTAAGACAAATATATAACTTGTTTTCAAATATTCCCTTTCTATAGCTGGAATTTACGTATTGACAGCTTTCTTTTTTTCTTGTAAAGCTCTGCAGAAAATGTTGGCGCTATATAAATAATGATAATAATAATAACAAGTAGGGCTGTGCCTCGGAGTGTATACCGACCTCCAAGAGTCACACTCAATCATGAAGAAAGAGGAAGGAATGCTTGGAGATTGCATACACAGATGGAAGCTGATAATAAGTCACTATGGTCCTGAACAAAAAATGATGATTAGGACAGGAAGTACAGAAAAAAATACTAAGAATGGGTATTCAAGAGGACATATCTCAGACTTAAATATTATCCTACTTCCTAGCTGTGCGGCTGGCTGGATGAGTTCATGCTTGGTAGATAATTAAAATCAGCTTCTTTTCTTTCAGTTTTCCTTTGTTTATGCCCTTCGTATCTTAATGATTATCCTCACCTCTTTACCACTTGCCCTTTTTTATATTTATCTCTTCTTCCTTACGCTGGATCTTAACACCTGGGTGCAGCCATTTTGTTTTCCTTTGTCCATGAAGTCTGCAGTTTGTCCTTCTGTGGGCTTTTGGGTAAATTCGCTTTGCGACTGAAATGGATGTTGGATTTTTGGTTTTTTTGCTAAGATCAAGCTCCCTATCGGAAAAAGTATTCCTTCTTTATCTTATGAATAGCTAAAAAAACTAAGGTAAATTAAAAACCAAACAAACCATAAAAACAGGGAATCATATAGCAACAAAGATGGATTAACTTAAAAGCAAAACCTTCAAATTGACAGAGCTCCTTTAAGACCTTACTTATCAAGGAAAAAAATAGAGCAATTTTGGAACAAAGCTCTAATTACAGAACAAACCATATAAATATTCTGTTGGTTTTCATGGAGACTGTGCCAATTTTAGCACTCTGCCAGTATTACCTTGATAAATTAAATCCATTTACCAGCTGAACTGAGAGACTAGAATAAGTAAATGTCACCTGAGAGAGGTGTTGACTTGGTGGTGGTGGCCATTTCCGTGATGGGAGTCTCGCCATCATTTTCAGACTCTTTATCATTTTCAGACTCCTCATTATTTTTAAACTCCTCATTATTTTCAGACTCGTCATCATTTTCAGACTCGTCATCATTTTCAGACTCTCCATCTTCTTCAGGACGCCTGAGCCCTAGAAATACGATAAAAAGAGCCCTTTAGAAGACTATTACACCAAATTAAACCTGGCATGCAACCCATGGAAACTGTTACGTGGCATGGACAAAACGAGTAATATAGCTCAATGGTGATCATCTACAAATTGATTCACGGTAATTTCATGAGCTTTGTCCAGTTGGGTTGAGAGGTAAGGTAGCTCTATACTTTCCCTCTTTCCATCTTACTTACAGAGAATTTCATGAACATTTGAAGTAAAACAAGGCCAGTGCTAAGCATGAACCACAGCTCTGAAAATAAGGCATTAGACTGACGGAATTGACATCAAAGAAGACTCATACAGAAGGCTGCGTAATAACGAAGAAGTGAAGTATTAAAGGCGTCACTTACTGTACGAACAGATGGATCGTTTCTTTTCCCCACAGTTGGGAGGATGTGACCAGCGATCCTGGGAGTCCTTGAATACGAGGGTACACTTTGTCGAGGTGTAATGATCCTTTTTATTGGAGTGACCTTGGACAACGTGAGAAAAGGACTGTAAATGGCATGTAGAGTCTTCATAGTGACATCCGAACTATGGCATGATTTATCAAGGGAATGTGTTCTCTCCACCAATAAAAACCCATACATACATTGTCCTTTCACACCCATGTGTCTAGCTGTGTGCCCACTCATTTCTCATTCTGTTTGGGTAGTCCAGTACAGCAGGAGAGTGGATCAGCCAGACTGACCATGCTCCTCTTTTGGAACATATTTACCATCAATGATGCAATTAGACTCTTCATCGTGACCCATTCTCCCCTCATTGGCACCTCGAAACCCCTGTGCCATTACATATCTCCCAATGTTGTGGGAATGTTAAGGGGTTAATGGACTTAAAGGACAACTGTCACCTCAAACATTTTTTTTATATTTAACAATATTTTCATCAAGTTTCGTAAGGAAATTGTTTTGTTTTAAAATGAAGTATATGTAAAAAAAACAAAACAAAAAAAACATGTACAACATACATAACACTTGCAGTGCATGCACTTTTAATAGAAACATTTCCCATCATTAGTAAAAGAGAGCATCCTTATATATCTAGGGACGCCAGGAGATAGTTCTCGTTTCCAACTCCTATGATCCTTATCATAGGGTTATGCTCTGGCAAATACTATCTGAGCATCACAGGAATTAAACTTGTGACTGTCCTTTTGTTGCTCCTGATATACATACTTACATGTCATCATGCAAGAATAAAAACATAAGGGGTTGTTAGAAACCATGCTTCAGGGTAGCTTTAGTTAGTTTTTCCTGACCTTCTTGGCAAGACCTTTAACAATGGGTGCAGGCCAGAGCATGGAGCCCAAGGCCATTCAGCAGTTGACTTCTCTGCAATGACTCCCAACTGTTGGAGCATCATGAGAGCTGTGTGGTACACTCACCTTGGTTTTCATCTTCAAAAGTCTTCGATACCTTCACCCAGTAACTGTCTCCATCTTCCAGTAGATCTATCAAATCTTGCAGCATCTTCATGTTCTTAAGAGGCAGCAAAAACTCTCCATATTTCTTGCAATGCTTCCTGGCATCTTGGAAGGTATGCTCTATTTTCACAAGTGCTATGCAATATCCCTCCAGGTGCCTATGAGATTTTAGACAACTGTGTTCATTGTCATGGGAAGCTGGGCTCCCTTCCCCGAGGAGAAGCAGGACCAGAAAGCTGAGATTATATACACACATTATGTATAAACCAAGTGAAGAGTGAGTGCACACTCATCTAACAGGATAGAAGTAAATCGCTAACACCGAGTAGAGACAGACACACACTACTGTTCCTTCTGTTTAATCTGTTTGACGTTCCCACAAGTTCAAACACTCTGCAAGAAATTAGATGAACATAATGAAATTAAAGAGGCGTACCCTGCGCGGACAGGTGCCTTTCAAAATATGTATTGTTCTCGCAGAAGCTTGCAGCCCTTTCATCTTGTTCTTTAGAGACACAGGCATAGTCACAGTGATGTGCATTACTAATGTTTAATCCCATTTCATATACATTATGGAGAATATTGCCATACGACACTGCTGTATTTTGCACAATGAATGTAACACCAAACACCAAGTAGTGTAAATCCTTTTACCTTATAACTATTAGAGTCTGTTATCGCTCATCGAATGGGCTTGACTATCAATCTAGAGCTTGGTGGGTTATTACAATGTAACCTATTTACTTCTTTTAGACAGCCGTATGTAAAGTGACATAACCACAGTGACACAACCCGTTTATATATTTATAGATTGTCAGCTCTTGAGACCAATTTATATAACAACGTACATGGCAGTCCTTCCAGAAGTTCTATTAATAAGGCACATTGTTGGATATCAAATTTCAACTTTACCATTATATTTCATTCTGGATCAGTGTAGTTGTGAGGTACAAGACATCTGAAAGTCCTACGCGTTATTTTATTTATTTTTTGGACATTATTTATTTGTGTTTTTTTCAGTCATGTTCAACAAACATTATGCAGGTAGAACATTGTTAATGCTTCAGGTTAGGCTGAAAATAGTTATCAGAAAAAGGAAATGAACTGCTGTTTTGTACAGAGAATAACAAAGAAAACTATTAGAGAATGGTTTCATAGAAAGGTCCTAAACAAATAATATCTTACTGACTCACTGGAATCAGACATTTAGTGTATTGTGATCTGATGTTACTCCAGGTTTCTCACATACAACAGGTATGGTGATTCCCTTGTGATGTTTATATTGGCACCCATTGATTGACAGCTGCCTAGTTTGCAGATACCTGTAGTGGACTAGGGGAGTGTACCATGTTCAGTGACCAAGATGTATAGCGGCGCCATGATGCATTTTTAAATTTATCTTTGGGGCCCTATCACTGGCACTAACTACCCTCCCTCACACAGGGAGGGGTATTATTGTGGTCCGGTGACCAGTGCTCTGTGTTATTTCTGGATTATGACATCATAACTCTGCACCCACGCCCTATATTAGCCCAGTGTTAAAGGGGCAACGGGTGAGGTCTGTGTACAAATATGCAGACCCTACCCCCCTTTTTAAGACCCTGAACATACAGATAGGGGGGAACCTCTTGTTGGAGTTGGGAGAAAGTCATAATTGCTATTGTGCACAACATACTACATCATTGGTATGAAAGTGGTAATTGTTAAGTCAGATATAATGTCAAACGTGTGTATTTCCTAGTTGCTTTTTATAGCATTATAGTAGTGTAGTGCGTCACACGTTTTGTGAAATAAACATTCCTATTTTGTACATGAGATCTGGAGATGTCGAAATATGAAGAATGTATTTTTTCGCACTTTATGTGACTGCTCCACTTGGGACACAGCTGTGTGTGGTGGGCTGTAAACTAAACATATAGACGGAGTGTTTTAGCTCTTTGATTGTCACAGTTTTCACAACTCACTGTGTTTCACAAGGCTGAGGCATTTAAGGGACTAAAGCACCAGCCCTTTGCCTATTAATTAATACAGCCATTATAGGGGAGCTATCTATTGAACGTGAGTGCAGAGTCTGTGCAGTATGTGAGTATGTGTGAGCATATCCAGATGTGAAACAAATTCTTTTTCATTTTATGTGTCCATGGGAGCAATGAAAACATATAGATGTCAGTTAAAGAGTGAGTAGTGCAATTATGTTTTTGTAAAAGGTACAGAAAGTTGTCACGGTGCAATGTGGACCTATTAGTTCATTGACGTGTGTGGGGGGCACATGCTGTACAAAAGACTCTGCTAATAGTGATTCTTCATACACCGTTTCCATATCTTCATCCACCGAGACTTATCAACAGCAGCTTATCGAAGAGCTTTAGTTCACGCAAACGATCCATCAGTCAGAACATTGTTTCATCAGAGTTCTGATAGTCATCTGTAAGATATAGAAAGAATATAGTCAGTGCCTAGTTTGTAAAAAAAGCCCACTAACATAAAACAAAATCTAGAACCAACCCCAGTGCTGACTTATTTCATGAGCTGAGTAACCTGAAGAAAAATATAACAAACAATTACATAAATAATTGTTTGTGATATTACATGCACCCTCCGCAATAAAATCAATCTTCAACCCTTTGCCAGGGCTATTTACACGAAGAGTCACGACTTGTTTACCAAGAGTCACCCTTCTCCCGGGACAGAAATCCAACCACAAGAGAGAGTGAAACTTGCAAGACACCTCTACAAGACCTTGTCCATCGAAAGCAGTTTGTGTAACTCACCTGTTCCTGACATCTCCGTATCCAGAAAATCTTCGTCTTCCTCCTCTTCCTCCTCTACTTTCTTTAAAACCAGAGCAAAGAACACGGCAAATCCTACCACCTGGGGTGGGAGACATAAGAGTTGGTATATCATCAGGTTGTAAAATAGGATGGCTTTGTAATGGATCTTAATACTATGTGACAACTGAAACCCAATTTGGTGTAGTGATAGGAAATTAAGGGGATTTTCATGTCCATGGAAATTGTGATGTGACGTATGGGAAACGTAGGGATCAAAATTCCCAATTGCCAGTTTCAGTGGCAATTAACGTGCAAGGCTAGTAGCATAGAACTTGCTTGTAAGCCCTGGAAAAGGTATGTTTGAAAGGGATCTGCAATAATACAAGAGGATAAAACATTTAGGACACTGACCTTGAGAGGTTGCAAAATGAAGATACTCTGGAAAAGGGAGAGTGCCATAGAGATAATCCACCGGATGGAGCTCTGCTTCCCGTACCGAAACCCATACATCATGGTGAAGTAGGTGGACACGGCGCTGATAGAGAGTAGTAAGGACCAGCCAATCAGAAGGAACCACCAAGGCAGTCTCCTCTTCTTTGCTACAGGCTGTTTCTGTGAAGATCTGAAAAAGAAATGTTTTTATCTAAGGAAATATACAATGTAGATGAATTAAGTGGCTCCTGTTAAAAAAAGTGCAATAATAGAATTGGATGATGGAATAAACTCCAAAAACAAGGGCACAGGTCACACAGCGATGTCCACTTTACGGCCATTGCTATAGCTAAGGTTTTGTTATGTCTTTGACTAAAAGCTAAAGTTACCTTTGACTAGGCAATGGAGGGGTGGACTTGTCCAACACATGTATCAAACTTTGCAGCTGTGTGAGGCAATTGTCATATTGCTGTTTGTCTTGAAACTCCTCTAGTCCAAGCCGTTTAAGATCCTGAGACACCTTCCTGAGCTTCCGAGAAATGAAATGTGCAACAAACAAAGCTTGGAGCTCATCGACTGGGAGCTGGGCCAAAGGCATCGAGACGGACAAGGCTGCAGAACAATAATACCTCTTACTGGTGAACATCACATCAAAGACTTTCATGATTTTGTTATTGATTTTTAGACAAAGTTGTTGTTTTTTATAATTTTATGAATAAGTTGTCCATCATATAACAATCAGCTTTATTACTGAGATATAGAAACCACTTATCCAACAATGTAAAAAGATAACTATAACAATCTATGGGGTTCCCTCTAAATGATCAGCAAACCCTGGTTAAAGAGTGGTATATATGGATTTGTCTCTGTACACACATGGGTTCCATAAGGAAACTGTCACCTATATAAAGCCTATAAAACACTGTTTGGGACAGTTACACAGAAAATATTTTTTTTTAAACACACAAAAATAACCCAACAAAACATTATCTGTTCATTTCTATATTTAGCTTACAATGATCCTAGCACAATGGATCCTTAGTTGTGCTACTACAATATATTTCTCCGCATGCCCCTCACATTGTGTTAAGAGAATCAATACATATACTAACCTATATGACCCCTATTTATATTTTTTAAAGTCATTTTTATTATTTGTGAGTTTGAAAAGTGCAGGTTGAAATGTATTTACGTGGTTGTTTTTGTAGCATATGTAAGATGAGATCCAGTAGCATTCCAATGCGTAGTGCTGGTTCCAACTTCATTTCTAACTCTAGATTAATCCAGGATATTTGATTCAGAGTCTGTGCTATTTTCTCCATGTCCTAGCAAGAGATGGATTTGGTAAAAGAAGGAAGACTTAGAAAGACAAGGCATGTTGGAAGTAGAAAGTTAGACAGAGGCTGACAAGGTTTACCGATGACAGCCATTTAATGAAGATACATTTTTGGCATGCAGTGACAGAGGACAGTTAGCACATTCAAGGCAAACCACCAGTGTCCTCACCTCGATTACCGATTTCAGGTTCCGAGGATGAGACTGCATCATTTTAATGCACTTAGAAGCCGGAACCTGAGTACCTTTCTTGGTTTTGGCACATACTGCCCCACTTTCTCTTGGTTGAGTATTGCGAAAAATAAAGATGATTAATATGTTGACGGGAAACATGAGAAGGGCACTCTCGAAGCCAATCATAATATCTTTCCATGTCATACTGAAGCTTCCTATAGAAAACAGAGGTCAGAATATAAGTATGGAGCAAATGTGTAATTTTACAAACGTTCATTAGGAAACACTGTCTCTCACCAACACTTATCAGAACGGGATAAGTGGCCTGAGGCATCTCCCAGAACATGAGGTTGATGACGATGGTACAGAGTAGGAGGCACATACAGCAGGACACTCTCTGTACTCGTGTGAAAACGCTCCTTGCTGGATGGTTTAGTACCGAGATCCAGATATGTTCATCACGCAAACCTCTTATTGTTTTCTTCAAGAATATATTTCTTATGAAACGGAATAAGAGCAGAAAAGGCCATGTGTGTCAACAGCTTTTTAATATTTTAATTGTACCTGTAAACTTACATAGTCAGTGTGAATATAGTGGTACTCAAGATGTTGTGGACTACAGCTCCCAAAATGCTCTTATAGCTCAGGGAAGGTGTAGTGTACAAAAAAGGTTGCTTACCCTTTTGGTGGACCCTCCTTATGGAGATGGTTGTTTAATTGATTGAGAGGGCATTATAAGGAAAATAGAGAGAATGGCTTGTCCATCGCTGTACAAACCTCTCGTTAC
Source organism: Pelobates cultripes (assembly GCA_933207985.1). Lineage (NCBI taxonomy): Eukaryota > Metazoa > Chordata > Amphibia > Anura > Pelobatidae > Pelobates > Pelobates cultripes. The sequence continues at coordinate 5,630,121 of OW240923.1, read as the reverse complement.
CTGAAACTAGTCAGCTCTTGTTCGTTAGCTGCAGGAAAGGTCTTGCTGAGAGAGTCTCCTTTTGGAGGCAAGGACAACCACGCGTTACACAGGAAATGCCAACTCTTTTTCAATTGTATATCCTGAGCTGTAACCTGGATAACGTACCTGTGGTAGATTCCACAAAACCCGGTGATTGTTGAGATATACAAAATAAACAAATGTTACACATTTTAAATTTCCTATGTTATTTTCTCACCAGCTTTTGCGTGGTCCTGTGCCATCATGGCTAAGAGTGATGGCCTTTAAATCTCCCAGAGGATACGGTGTACTCAGGAGGAAGATATCTACACTGCTACTTTTAAACATTCCACTTCTGCCATCTGTCAAGAGGACAGGGCCACATTGACTCTGGGAGCCACAAAGTATCAGAGAAACCTGCAAACAGGTGTGTTGAGTTAGTACAGGATAATTGTCTACGGTATATGTTATTGTTCCTCTGTCATTGTGACAGATTAGACTTCTTCCGTATTTTGTCTAACCATTTTTTTGTCTCTTTTACCTTAGAACTGGTTGCTGCGTTTCTCCTGTGACCTGTACACACAGTGATACGATAGCGGTATAAAGCACACGGGTCATTATCTCGTGGCAAAATAACACGGCTCTGTGGATGGAAAGCTTGACAATGAGTTTAATAAAGCAAGCTATTGGGCTCCTAAAACCTGAAATAAGCCTTAAGGTTTAAAAAGTGGTCAGTGGCCAGACGTCTTTCATAATTCTTCAAAAGTCCGAAGTGGTTATGGATCAGATAATGGTTATAGGCATAGGTAATGGGATTCATAAAATGTTACAAAATGTCAAGCTAATATGGACAGAAGTTTACCTGAGATTGATCTCTGAGATCCATGCGCCGTGCCCATATTACAACCAATATGTAGCATGCGTAAAAACAGGCGAGTAACACAACCATGACTGGATTTTCTGAAATCTGTGAGAAATATTCAGCGGTACGCGTCACATCAATCTGCACCGGTGGTACAAAAAACGAGGATCCAAAGAACGAAAGGTGATTGCAAAGACATTGGATCTGTTCATTAGTTGTTTGAGGTCCAACCTGCACACAGAGACAAAATGTACAGCAAGAACAACAGGTCAACAACACGGACTGTCTATATGACCTTACCATCGCGTAACATTGTATCACTGTGAACCTCATGAGTGGACCTTAAGGATTCCACGTAACCCACTGAAACAACCTCCCATCCCAGCTCTTGCCTTGCAGCCAGTAGATCTCCAATGTTCAGTGTTATTATCCCAAAAGCCACAATGTGCCGTAAAGGAAGAGAATGTCATCTGCATACTCTGTGTCCCCGAGGAATTTGTGGAACACACAAAGAACGTGTGAGGAGATGTAGTGTTTGGCAAAAGGTCTGGGGTAAGAATCCACGTATAGGAGTCTAGCAAAAAGAGAAACTAATCAGTGATCATTACAGAATTAATTTTGATACATTACCAATGAATTACTACTACATTTAAATAGCTAAAATTTTATCTACACTTTTCTATATGTGGTTGAGACAATGTGTTACATTAATAATGCATTGACATTTGCACAAAAATAAAATACAAAGCTGCAACCAGCCGCCCCCCCCAAACCAGGAAAAGAATCAACCAATCATAAGCCTGGTTTGTGAAGTTTAATTGTAACCCATAAACCCCTGTACAGATATATGCTGTTGATGTGTACACACAGTAAGCACACACAGAGAACATTTGTATGGGAACGAAGCAGGCATACATTTCTTCTTTGGCTGTAAGACCATTTAAAACTATTACCATGGCAGCAGGGACACTGGGATAGTATAATATTGTAAGATTATTGCTCTATTATGTTTCTCTATGAAGGGTTGCTGAAGTCTGCTGTTCTGAGTATAGAAACACAGAATGTGACGGCAGATAAGAACCATTCGGCCCATCTAGTCTGCCCAATTTTCTAAATACTTTCATTAGTCCCTGACCTTATCTTATAGTTAGGATAGCCTTATGCCTATCCCACGCATGCTTAAACTCCTTTACTGTGTTAACCTCTACCACTTCAGCTGGAAGGCTATTCCATGCATCCACTACCCTCTCAGTAAAGTAATACTTCCTGATATTATTTTTAAACCTTTGTCCCTCTAATTTAAGACTATGTCCTCTTGTTGTGGTAGTTTTTCTTCTTTTAAATATAGTCTCTTCCTTTACTGTATTGATTCCCTTTATGTATTTAAATGTTTCTATCCTATATGTTTCTATAGCTATACATGTTAAGTTCCTTTAACCTTTCCTTGAGAGTTTTATCCCGCATTCCATGAGCACGGTGTGTGTATAATATATTATCATTATATTGTAACTGTATTACGTTATGATGGAAAAGATCATACCTTGATCACTCCCCTGAGTTTTTGCTGATTCCGATATAATGTTACGACCTTGGTAGAGCTGTAGAGGCACCCCATGTGTAACAGTGACAATTATTACCAGTGTGCTTTGCAAGGGAATGTCCTTCAATGAGAGTAGCAGACCATTATCCATGATGGTTTTGATCTTGGTTGGAGTCTTAATGTCCAAACTGCTTCGAGGCAGAATGATCTGTTGTCCGGATGAGACAATATATAATAGTTCAGAATCAATGATACATCTTATAAACCTTCCTCATAGTCGGAATAGAATAGGAAATTCAGTAATTGGAAGAAATTAAAATCTAAAGTACGTTTACTTCAAATATTTTTTCTTCCCTAAAATAAATTTCCATTAAAATGTGGAGACATACCTGCCAAGATTACTCAATTTCAAAATGCTATTATGCTGTATGTATAATAGGCGTGTAATATGTCATCATTGCTTGCTGACAGGTGTCTAATCTTTATCATTTGTAAAAGGTTTTAATGTTTCGGGATTACAGAATGCAGAGTAGGTCGCTTGTAAATAGGGTTGGGGGTCCAGAAACCCTACACCGTTAATATCAAGGGTTATTCCATATGTGTCATAGCTTAGTGTCTCAGGAAATATGTGTCTTATGCAATGCTGTGAATTTAGAGAATAGAAGAGTCTAATAGTGACAGACCTGAAAATAATCTGACAAGTTTTGCAATTGAAGTTCTTGTATCCCAGACAGGAAACTGAGACTAGCGATGGTGCCTGATACATTGAATGATGAGTCGGAGAGAAACGGACTCTGAGCAAAGGTCCTCATCTAAAGGCAGAAAGGAAAATCATTATATCAGTCCTGAAGGAAACAGCCTGGATACAGTAACATTGGCCATTTGTACAGTGAGGGAAAAAAGTATTTGATCCCCTGCTGATTTTGAACATTTGCCCACTGACAAAGAAATGATCCGTTTATAATTTTAATGGTAGTTTTTTTTAACAGTTAGAGACAGTATAACAAAAAAGAAATCCAGAAAAACGCATGTCAAAAAAGTTATAAATTGATTTGCATGTCAATGAGTGAAATATTTATTTGATCCCCTATCAATCAGCAAGATTTCTGGCTCCCAGGTGTCTTTTATACAGGTAATGAGCTGAGATTAGGAGCACTCTTTTAAGGGAGTGTTCCTAATCTCAGCTCGTTACCTTTATAAAAGACACCTGTCCACAGAAGTACTCAATCAATCAGATTCCAAACTCTCCATCATGGCCAAGACCAAAGAACTGTCCAAGGATGTCAGGGACAAGATTGTAGACCTACACAAGGCTGGAATGGGCTACAAGACCATCGCCAAGCAGCTTGGTGAGAATGTGACAACAGTTGGTGCAATTATTTGCAAATGGAAGAAACACAAACAAACCGTCAGTCTCCCTTGGTCTGGTGCTCCATGCAAGATCTCACCTAGTGGAGTTTCAATGATCATGAATGGTGATGAATAAGCCAGAGCTACACTGAAGGGACCATAATCACTAAGAAAACAATTGGTAACACATTACGTGTGAAGAACTGAAATCCTGCAGTGCCTGCAAGGACCCCTGCTCAAGAAAGCACAAGCAAAGGCCCATCTGGAGTTTTCCAATGAACATCTGAATGATTCAGAGGAGAACTGGGTGAAAGTGTTCTGGTCAGATGAGACCAAAATCGAGCTCTTTGGCATCAACTCAACTTGCCGTGTTTGGAGGAGGAGGAATGCTGCCTATGACCCCAAGAACCGCATCCCCACCATCAAACATGGAGGTGGAAACATTATGTTTTGGGGGTGCTCTTATGCTAAGGGGAAAGGACAACTGCACAACATCAAAGGGACGATCGACCGGGCCATGTATCATCAAATCTTGGGTGAGAACCTCCTTCCCTCAGCCAGGGCATTGAAAATGGGTCATGGATGAGTATTCCAGCATGACAATGACCCAAAATATACAGCCAAGGCAACAAAGGAGTTGCTCAAGAAGAAGCACATTAAGGTCCTTGAATGGCCTAGCTAGTCTCCAGACCTTAATCCCATAGAAAATCTGTGGAGGGAACTGAAGGTTCGAGTTGCCAAACGTCAGCCTCGAAAACCTTAAAGACTTGGAGAGGATTTGCAAAGAGGAGTGGGACAAAATCCCTCCTGAGATGTATGCAAACCTGGTGGCCAACTACAAGAAACGTCTGACCTCTGTGATCGCCAACAAGGGTTTTGCCACCAAGTACTAAGTCGAAGGGGTCAAATACTTATTTCACTCATTGACATGCAAATCAATTTATAACTTTTTTGACATGCGTTTTTCTGGATTTTTTTTTTGTATCCTGTTTCTCACTGTTAAAATACACCTACTATTAAAATTATAGACTGATAATTTCTTTGTCAGTGGGCAGACGTTAAAAATCAGCAGTGGATTAAATACTTTCCCCCTCACATAGTCCTTGTCTTATTATATCTTGTATCATGACTTCCTGTGAAAGTCTGTGTCTATTACACGGGTCAGCAACCTATGGCACATGTGCCATTTATGGCATTCAAGGTTACATTGTTACATATAGTTACATAGTTACATAGGCTGAAAAGAGACTTGCGTCCATCAAGTTCAGCCTTCCTCACATATGTTTTTGCTGTTGATCCAAAAGAAGGCAAAAAGTCCAGTCTGAAGCGCTTCCAATTTTGCAACAAACTAGGAAAAAATTCCTCCTTGTCACCAAAATGGCAGTGAGATATCTGCTTTTGCACGGCACTCAAGGCAGACAAAGACAAACATAGAAACATAGAATGTGACGGCAGATAAGAACCGTTTGGCCCATCTAAATATCTTAAGATATATTAAGTCCCAGTGGGATTTCTGACAGGCTGTGGCCTATCAGGAGTCCCAGTGGGACTTAAGATATCTGCCAGTGCAACAGTGATTGCAGGTGGTGAAGGACAATCCTTAATTTATGCATTGCAGCACTTAGAGGAAGAGATCTCAGATCACTTCCTCCAGGCACTTGTGAATAGTAATTGCTACATTGTAGCTATTGCCCTTGACCTGTACCTAGCCAGCTTGGTCTCCACTGGACCCCAAGGAAGCCAACCACACTGCTAGATATATACAGAGCTTCCCCTCATACAAATAATACAAACAGCCCCCCCCCCCCCATAAACAAACACACTGTCCCCACAAACACATCACCACTGACAATCCACGTACACGCATATGACCCCACAAGCAGCCTCTCACATGCAATACCACAAGAAGACCCACATACACAACACCAAACAAAGAATGTGACATAACATCCACACACAAGTCCACAAGCAACCCCCATACACATTGATAGGTATCATACAATATAACAGCCCACATACGCACAAATACAACTCTACAAAGCAACTGTGGTACCCATAAATAACAAAAGCACAATACGGCAACACACACACAACTCAATTTAAAAAATAGGACCTGCACGCCAAGGGACTTCAAGGTCTTGTCTTGGCACAGTACTACTAAAAGGTTACCTACCCCTTGTCTATTATGCATTGTATCCTGGCTTCATGTGATAGCTTCTGACAGTTATCTATTGTATTCTGGCTTCCTGTGATAGCCTCTGTCTTATTATATATATATATATTGTATTCTGACTTTCTGAGATAGGTTCCATATTTTATACTTTATTTGTATCACAGTCAGGGCCGGACTGGGAAAAAAATTCGGCCCGGGCATTTTTTTATCACAGCGGCCCACTAAGAAGGGGGCGGGGCAGAGAGGGTGTGTTTTGTCATCACTCATGACAAACATGCCCCCTCTCAAAGTGAGCATGTTGGTTCAATGCTCTTCCAGGGCAGACCATGCACAGAGCTCTGCTGAAGAGCTCTAGCATGAGAAAAAAGCCCTGTATTTGTTCTGCGCAGTGCAAGCAAATTTAATAACATGCTTGCACTGTGTTTCCTTGCAACTTGTCTCTGGTGTCTCTATAAATGGATACCAGGAGACAAAAGGGCCAGGAAAGAGTATTGTGCATGTGTTTGGAGCCTGCTTGGGGTATTGCGTGTGTGCAGAGTGAGCTGGTCGTGGTGTGGTATTGTGTAATAAGGTTGGTTTTAGTCGTGTTGTGTTTGTGGTGTAATGTAATGCATATGTGGCTAGGGGCTTTAGAGAATGTGTGTTTAGGGGATGTAGCAAGTGTGTGTGTGTGTGTGTGTGTGTAGGTGATGTAGTGTTTGTAGGGAGTGTGTGTTCAGGGAATGTAGTATGTGTTTGCTTACAAGGAATCTAGTGTGCATATAGGGGATCCAGAGTGTGTGTGTGTTTGAAGGACCCAGAATATGTATAGGAGATCTAGTGAGCGTGCGTATATAATGGATTCAGAGTGTATATAGGGATCTAGTGTGTGTATGTGTGTAGATGATCCAGAGTTGGGTAGAGGATCTAGTGTGTGTCTGGAATGAAATGTGTTTAGGGGTGCTGTGTGTGTATGTGAGGGGTGCTGTGTGTATATTTATATGTGTATATATATATATATAAATATGTTTGGAAGTATTGTGTATGTGTGTGATGCAGTGTATCGGGGGGTTGTGTGTGTATGTGAGGGGTGCAGTATGTGTGTGTGATGGATCCTGTGTGTGAGGTGTGGGTGTTGTGTGAGGGTGCTGTGTGTGTGAGGGTGCTGTATGTGTGGGTGCTGTATGTGATTGATTTGTGTGAGGGTGCTGTGTGTGTGGGTGCTGTGTATGATGTGTGTGAGAGTGTTGTGAGTGCTGAGTGTGATAGTGCTGTGTATGATGTGTGTGAGTGTTGAGAGTGATGTGTGAGAGTGCTGAGTGCTGTGTGTTAGTGCTGTGTATGTGTGTGAGTGCTGTGTGTGCTGTGTGTGAGAGTGCTGTGTTTGTTGTGTGTGAGAGTGCTGAGTTTGAGAGTGCTGTGTGTGTTATGTGTGAGAGTGCTGAGTGTGATGTGTGTGAGAGTGCAGAGTGTGATGTGTGTGAGAGTGCAGAGTGTGAGAGTGCTGTGTATGATATGTGTAAGAGTGATGTGTATGATGTGTGTGAGAGTGCAGAGTGTGATGTGTGTGAGAGTGCTGTGTATGATGTGTGTGAAAGTGCAGAGTGTGATGTGTGTGAGAGTGCTGAGTGTGATGTGTGTGAGAGTGCTGAGTGTGAGAGTGCTGTGTATGATGTGTGTGGGAGTGCTGAGTGTGAGAGTGCCGTGTATGATGTGTGTGAGAGTGCAGAGTGTGATGTGTGTGAGAGTGCAGTGTATGATGTGTGTGAGAGTGCTGAGTGTGAGAGTGCTGAGTGTGATGTGTGTGAGAGTGCAGAGTGTGATGTGTGTGAGAGTGCAGAGTGTGATGTGTTCACAGTGATAACCCTCTCATCATACCCCCGACCCCAGCTCTAATGTGCTTCTCACCTGGATCTGGACGGATGGAAGCCCTTTAATGACTGGATTCAAAGCAGCCTGTGAAGGGAGCACTGCCTTGGCAACAGTGCCCGACATATTGTTTGAAAACGAGAGTACCATGTGACCAAGGTTTGAAGAATTTATACTGAGAAATAACAAAAGACAAAGGCAATTAAACAAACAAAAAAAATGTCAAAGATAAATATATTTATTCCTGCACACTGTACTATTGCTGATTGTGCAAAACTTTTTTTTTCTGACATTTGTTGTTTTTTGTTGTGTAAATGTGGATTTAAAATGTACTGCATATGTAAATTGTGAATAAAAATGTAATTATAATAAACATTAAATATTCAGAATGGAGGGAGTAATTGCAGTTAATATCAATCAGACATGTAGATTGGGATATCAGATTTACCTCTGAAGTAGTATAGAGAACATTGGGGTTTGCACTGTGACGGCTGTACTGATCGGGCTGAGACTGGACAGGATGGAAGTCTCCATTGCATCCAGGATATCGAGGGCTGAGTTCACCAGTGATTGTCTCTGTAATTGAAGATAAAGAAGATATATTAACATGGCTGGTGTGAGCAGAACACATCAAGTAAGGAAACATAATGGGCAGAGTGGACATAGTGGGAAGTATGATAATAACCGAAGAGACAGCAGTGAAACAATTATTATTTTATTATTTATATAGCGCCGTTAGATTCCGTAACGTTGTACAATGGGTGGACTAACAGACATGTAATTGTAACCCGACAACTGGATGTACAGGAACAGAGAGGTGGAGGGCCCTGCTCAATGAGCTTACATTCTAGAGGGGGTGGGGTATAGTGACACAAAGGGTAAAAATAGGGGTACGAAGTAGGTTGTTAGAAAAGTATTCATTGAGGGCTTAGTAGGTAATTTTTGACAGTTGCAGGAGAGGAGTCATGGGGGTGGGGGATAAAAACCTGCTTACAGTTTAATTGATATGCTTTCTTGAAGAAGTGAGTTTTCAATGATTGTTTGAATGAATCAATGAAATAGTTGCCTAGCAGTTATGGAAGTATGCATTGGTTATGATAGTCTTTGAACATCGGCTAGCAAGACTGTAAACTCCCGGCCTGAGAAGAAGAAGCATTTTTCGGACCAAATGTACAGTTTGAACAAAATGGAACCTGAAGGCATTCACAGGTTACAGGCCCAAGCAAGCCAGTTAGTAGCCAGTTATGGTGAAATTGCTATGGGACTAAAGGAACACTCTAACTATTGCTTGCCAGCTCGCCCCCAGTGTTGTCAGGATATTTATATTGGCAGACATTTTGTGCTAAGAAAGAAATGAAAAGTGTATATTGCCAGAGTCACTCAGAACAGAGCGGACTCCATTTTGCTATCTTCAGGATAACAAAAACACATAATTTCCTTGCTTTCACTAACCACTGAGCCTGAGCTAAGGAATGCATTATATAAACACAGACACTAGTGACAGAGAAGACTAAGTAATTCATTTTACTTTCTAAATTTTACAAGGTTCCATTGTAAGTAAGGGGTGAAATTGAGTTTAGAACTGTCAATTTTAGAAATTACGATCAAAGTAGTTGCCACAAAGACTGAGACAAACGCTTTGAACTGACAGCAAATCTAAGTTATAGTAGTCATTTTAGATAAGCCAAATGACGTCAAAATCGTCATCAGGAAAGTTAACTCTTTCCTGGATAGGAAGGTTTAGTGAGACGAGACTGCCCTCTATGGACCAAATACCTAAATTGCGATCCATAGATTGAAACCACCTACAGTTTCCTATTGGCTTTATCAACTAATGACGTACAGAGAGTCGGGCCCTTTAAAAGTTAGGACAAAGGGAAGAGAGAGGTTAGTTGGAGTTTGGGCAATCAGATTCGGACATGCAGAGAGAGAGACTCAAGAAACACTCTCTGGGACTAACACTCTACTCTTAAACTCTCTTGGACACAACTCCTTTTACTCTGACTTTCTAACCAACATCACTTTTCTTTATTACTCACGCACCTCCATACAACCAATCAAGTTTCTGGGACTACCTACTCATCTGATGAGAATATCTACATAACTGGTAATTATGCTGGTTTTATTTAATTTTATTAAATTTTTTATTTTACTAGTAGCATGATATATGACTGGATAAATCACGGTCAGATTTCAATATTTAGAAATCTTAGTTAACTAAAGAATATATAGTTATAAACATTCCATTCTGCAGGTGGAATTAAGAATAATTATATATTAATGTGATAGTATCACATGTTAGCATACCGCCGTTTTTATCCAGGTGTATTGATTTGCTCTAAAATAAGATAAGATATCTTTTTAGGCAAATTAAAATTCGGCTTTTGTAAAAATCTGGTAGATTATTCTTATTGGATGGTTCCAGGAAATGATTAATGAGCTGGTTTGAATGTTATTTTAATTGAAAATTACATGAGAATAGGAAATTATATGTCTAGGAGGATCTAGCCAGCATTGAAAGGGTTACTCAGTTGACTTAACTGTTAGCCAAGGTTTCATGGCTGGGCTGTGTGAAGTTTGCTTTCTTTGTACTGAGAAATGCCCATTAATCTTGTCTTGACAGTTGATGCTGTTAGCCATTGGAACGTGTATAGCCATTCCATTGTATTGCATACTTATGTTATTCTAAATATTCACTGATTATTATCATGCATGCTGCCTAATATTATTGTTATTTAATTGTCACAATAAATTAAATCTATTTTTATATCAAATTGTGATTTTATTTGTATGGAATACATTTCACTTACATGATAAACGATCTCTAAGATTTAAGAGAATTGAAATAGTGGGCAATTCTCGACTGTTTAATATTATCATCCCATAAATATCCCCACAGTGTTGAGCAATTGATGTTGTAATGTGGACGTGTCAAGTCCATATTATCATTGCGGTTGAGGAGAAGAAGTTCTCTGTGCACCGGAAAAGAGTCAAACCATTTGTAAATGGTTTGATGTTAAACTGGGCAACTGTGCCAGGACATATTAAAAGCTATTGAATGTGTATTGGGGTGTTTTGAACGTAGCACTTAATAGTGGCTAGCAGCTTATTAAAATTGCACATAATTTCATTTCTTAAGGGATTCTTAAAGATTTGAAGCACTTTGTATACTTTGTATCACTTAGTAACTGCGCAGTCACACTCTAGCAAACCGTAGTGGTTATATAGCTTAGAATCCCTCTCTAACTTTGTCAAGTTTCATCATTCTGCCTGAAAGTCAGTCATGATGCACTTGAAGCTAATATAACATGGCCTTCTGATTTGTTAATATAATCTCGTGTCTATCTGTATGGAGATTCTAGAAAACCCCAATCCTTCCATCCCAAAAACTCAGACTTGGTTCCCATTGCTGTTCCTTTACTATCTTTCATACAGCTTTCCTTGACCCCTACTGGTTGCCAGATAGCAGCACCTTCCCCCTGGTGCCAAGCATTTAGTTTTGCCTTTTTTAAATTTATTTTTTACCTGAATCGTTCTGCCAAAATATTAAACATGGTAAAGCTTTAGGCTGACACGAGGCTGACGAGTGATGACAGCAGGCAGGGGTTTAATTACAGTACTGTGCATTGAGGGTGCTGTGTGAAAAGCTTGGAATGTTTGGTAAGAAATGTACAACAGTAGAAACAGCATGACTCATTAATACAGATTGCATCAGAACATACCTCTTGTGCTGTCATTACAACGGCTGAACACGAAGAAAGAGCTGACTGTAAAACGCTATTAATGCCAAAAAATACTATGTCGCTAAGATTTGAAAATTGCTGAGTAGATCTAACTTTTGGATCTTGGATCTTCTGATTTAACTCTTCCAGGAGAGACATCGTCCCAGCCTACAGAGACATAAAGTGAGCACCTGGTATTTAAACTGTTCAAAAGAAAAGAAAAATGTTTAAAAGAGGGAGTTTGTGAAAGGATAGGGAAAGAAAGAGGTTCAATGCTTGAGACAGCAGAGATACAAATAATATGATTGATTGATTGACAGATATAATGTGATGGACAGAGAATTATCAACTGTGGAAAAATTGTCCTAAAACCACCACAGGTAAACTGGGATTACCCTTTTATTATAAATCAAACAATAAATAAAGCACTTTTATGCAGTGATTGGAGACGCCAAGTTTAAATTGTGCTGGACGTTCGGTAGACTGTCTAATGAGTGTCCTACATTAGCTTTTACTAACATCGATCTAGGTCTATACAAAACATTCGTCTGTGCTATTAATCCGAAGTGTGCATGTCCTGCAGACCCACGTGGGCCTAGGCTGTCTGTGGAAACTGTTCTATTGTTTTCAGGGTCACCATAATATTACCAATTCTGTAATATTTCGTTCCTCTTTATCTTGCATAGCATCATCAATCTCAATAAGAAGTTCCTGTAAATACAATGGGAAAATATTCAATTTAGAGTGTTTACTCCTCCCTTTCATAGTAACTAAGTTTTAATTAATTTGTGGAATTATTTTAAATGGCTTGTATTTTTTTTTCTGATATATCATACTTTCCATTCATATATGTGTATTCATTTCTGTGATGTTCTTTAGAATAGGTGCAGAAAAGGTGTTTTTAGGGTGTACAGACCATGCCCTTGTTCAATTGTCTGCCATTTATGAGTTAATCCTCTTTGCTTATGCAGCCCTAGCCTCACCTCCCCTGCATGTGACCTGCACAATTCCCCTACATCGTTCCTGTAAAGAGAGACCTAATGTTTATTATTGCGACGTCTGTTTAAATCAGTATTTCCTATCTCCTGCTCTGTTAATAGTCTTCTAGAGTCTACATCGATGTTAAAGGGTGCCAACTCCCCCTACCCTTAACCCTGCAAGTGTAATTATTGCAGTTTTCATAAACTGCAATATTTACCTTGCAGGGTTAACTCCTCCTCTAGTGGCTGCATACTAGACAGCAATACAAACACAATGGATGGAGCAATTATTGTTCTTTCCTCTTCTCCAATATATTACTGCAGAGATAGAGAAATATACAAAATAGTGTAGACAGTTCACAATATGTATTAAAGTGCAATAAGTGCAAGGAAACACTCACAAAATCAGAGCCAAGGGACCTGGCTCTGGTATAGATGACTTCTGGATCTATTATAATGTGAACTGAAAGTATATGCAGCTCTACGATGTGGACCAGTGGGAGCGTTGGAACGCATATATGCATTCCATTGGAATGTCCCGTTGTGAAAGCCGGAGACAGCAGAATGAGTGGAACGCACTATGCGTTCCACTCAGAGAGAAACCCCGGAAGTGATAATGCGGAAGTGACGTCACATAATGGCCGCCGCCGGAAGCAGGAAATGAATACAAACGGAGATTTGGAACGCATGAATGCGTTCCACAATGGATTTTGGCGCAAAATACAAGGTATTGAGGACTTATATAAGGACATTATCTGGACAAGTATTGTTAGAAGCTGACTGAGGAAGCCACAATTGGCGAAACGCGTATTGGCTTACCACTTTGTACTTATTTTTTATTCTTCCATATTTTATTATTTTACATATATTTTAGTAATAAAGCTACTTTTCATTCCATCCTCTGGATCCTCTTCTACTTATTGGAGATCTCACCAGCTACAGAAGGGTCAGGATCACCCTATAATAGATCCAGAAGTCATCTATACCAGAGCCAGGTCCCTTGGCTCTGATTTTGTGAGTGTTTCCTTGCACTTATTGCACTTTAATACATATTGTGAACTGTCTACACTATTTTGTATATTTCTCTATCTCTGCAGTAATATATTGGAGAAGAGGAAAGAACAATAATTGCTCCATCCATTGTGTTTGTATTGCATGTACTTTTGTGTTGGTATAGGGGATACCACACGGGTGTTTGAGCTATTATAGTCACTTATTGTGCCATTTGCATTTGTAGTGCATACTAGACAGCCACTAGAGGGTACATCGGGGGTTTATAACACACGAAAAGTGTGCTATAGCGTCGCTGGACGTCCTCACGCTATGTGAGGGCCTCCAGCGTCGCTGAAATCCCCATAGGAAAGCATTGAAAGCATTTTTCAATGCATTCTTATGGGGAGGACTAATGCGCGTGCGCGGGATTGCCACGCATGCACATTAGGTCTGCCCCGCCGGAGGCCGCGCATGTGCAATAGGTCTTCCTCGCCGATGACACCGGCAGGGGAGGAGCGTGGGTGGACCCATACCCAGCGCTGAGGGACATCGGCGCTGGATACAGGTAAGTCACTGAAGGGGTTTTAACCCCTTCAGAAACATGGGATGGGGGTGGGAGGGAGAGGGGACCTGCAGTGCCAGGAAAACAGTTTGTTTTCCTGGCACTGGAGAGTCCCTTTAAATTAACAGAGCAGGAGATACAAATGTCTAAAGTGAACACACTGTGATTGAAAATGAAACATTTAGCGGGCCCTGAGTAACCCGGCTGGTTCCCTCCGCTATTAATAAAGAAAGAGATCCATTGGACGACACACAGTTCCAGGGGTACAAAAATACCTTTATTGGCCACACTCGGCTTTATACTTTCCCCATGCAAGGGGTGGATCAATCATACAGACAATGTCCCCTCCCAGGGGTCGTATAATAGAACCGGAACCCCAGTCCCTTTGTCCCTTGTTCCCGCCACTCAGTGTCCCCTCCCAGGGGCCTTTGCGTGTGACAGGAACTCCAGTCCAGTTGTCCCCTTTCCTGCCACCCAAATGCAGGGTTTCCAACTTCCCGTGACAGGGGGTCTTCTATCCAGGATTCTCTGTACCTGGGAGTCCCAGCACGGGTAAGATTCCTGACTCCTGGGCTCCCAGGCACTGAAAGCCCGCCAAATCGCCAATGTCCCCAAAGAGTGTCCCTAGCAATCTCAGGGACCCCCAGAAGGGTAACCGTCATGAACCATCTCTGTTCGCGGGGTCCCTGGGTGAAACCAGGCAAGGGAAGCGTCTCCTTTCGGGACACGAACACTCCCCTTGGCTGGCATTCGTCTGTACGAATGGCAACCACCCAGGGAAGTGCTCATTAATTACTTCCCTTGCGGTTTTACACTTATGTTGCAAGTTGCTAACGTTCTAATTGATTGGTGTGAACACTCCAAGGGCTCTTGGCGGGGTCCTCGTTCGGGAGCCGAACATGGTGGCAAGCAATACACTAACCCCCCCCCCCCTGCTGGATGGCGTTCGTTTAACAAATGGGCCGCCCCCTAGGGTCGGCACACGCCGAGGCTTCCCTTGCGGTTTGTGGTTTTCACACCCCGTTAACATTCTGTACACACATTCTATACAAATATTCTAAATGGGGTAATCAAGGTGGTCCTCGTTCGGGAGGCGAACAGAACCTGTTCATATGGAGCCTCCCGAACGGGGAGCAGGTAAAACACATGAATACTGCACAATGTAAGGGAAAACAAGGGGAATGACAAACAGCAATTCACTAACAGGCTGCGGTCCTGCCACACAACAATTTATTCACGCTGGCTGTGTGAGTCACAGCCAGAGCAGGGTGTGGCTAGGGCTGCATAAACAGAAACAGAAGTGATTTAACTCCTAAATAGCCGAATGTTGAGCAATGAGACTGCAATTACCAGGAGTAGGTAACCTTTGGCAGTACAGATGTTATGGACTACATTTCCCATAATGCTATTACAGCCATAATGCCGGCAAAGCATCAGGAAAGATGTAGTCCACAACATCTGGAGTCCCGAAAGATTCCAACCCCTGATCTATACATTAAAACTGCCTCATTAAGCTAAAGTTATTTTGGTGCTTAGCGTACGCCTTTAAAGAACTATAGTCACTAGAACTAATCTATAATTGTGCTGCGCTTTGCCCTACCACTTGTACTTTCTGCTTCTTCAATTCACCTGATATAATTTATATTGCACTTTTTCAGGCATTCATTTTATAAATATTACATATATCCTATTTTAATTATATTGCTGTTAAAAAAATAACACAAAACATTATTCTTTTTTGTTTATCCATAAAAAAAAAATATTTTTTTTGCAAAATAAGTTTTATGTTACAGACAATTCTATGGTATTCAGTGCTAGTACACAGCCGAAAATAAAACGTTTAGAAATACCATCAACACTGAATGATATTTTATCATAAAATTAAACAATAAAGTAAAACAGGGGATGTAAAAAGATTGTTAAAATAGGAAGCTGTGCACAGCGAATTGTGCGTTTTAATGTGTCTATTACTTTGTAGAAATTGCTGCTTCATTAAACCAATGTAACTATAATGCTTTGAGTGCTTTATAACGTAACGCTGTTATACCGTGACTTGTGAATTAATCTCCTTTTACTGAACCTCGGAAAGTTCGACGAACAATTCATGAACGTCTCCTGCAGATCTGTCACTGACTTCATAACTGTCACTCTTTAAAAACCTGCCAAAGTGTAAAACTATCCAGAGTTAGATTGACACTTACCGATAAGTTGCTGCCTCCTATGGTTGGAAGATTAGTTAGCTGATCCGCCATTGCTAACAAATCTGAAATAAAAGAGGTTTAGATATATAGGCAAGTCTGAGGCGGCTTGATGACTTAAAGATATGGCGCAATGAATTGTACATGTAAAGTTATACTCAAAGAGGGGTTTTACAACTTGTTACATATAATCACAAACGGGAAAATATCCCAATTCTTATAAGAAGAAACTTGTATCTGGTGTGCAGTGATCTGATTGGTAGAGACTTTTTATAAAGATTAAACCATGGTTAAATGGAGGGCACTGTAAGGTGGAGATGGACGAGTAACTTAGTCAATACTCGGACATATAGAAGAGACACAAGAATATGGGAACATTTGACCTGGGTAAAATGGACTTTCTCCTGCTGATCGTCTTCTCCTGAATGCGACGGAACTCTGCAATAATTATTAATAGGAGATAATGTCAGAGACTGTCATGGTTCCTCTGGTATATCCTATAGAATAGTAGCATGCCCTCCGGCAGTGGTCATCTTCCATATTTCTAAATCTATGCATTATAAACACCTCTCATATTTTATTGAGGACTTTGGGTTAATTCCTGTATTCCGTTCCTGAAATTCCCATTCTCTTGAATTCCTTTAAATGTTTGTTTTCAGGAGCCAGGATACAGGATGGTTTCAGTAGTTGAAAATAAGAGTTCTAAGAGGCTTTCAGCAATGATTGTTAGAACACTGGTTAACCATGTAGTCTCCGGTTTAAGGCCTTTACATTTTGTCATTTTTCTAAGCAGGTCAGAGAGGAGACAATTGCCAGGGCTATGGTTATTCCCGTCGCCGGAATCCTCCTGAAATTCTTATTTTCAACTACTGAAACCATCCTGTATCCTGACTCCTGAAAACAAACATTTAAAGGAATCCAAGAGACTGGGAATTCCAGGAACGGAATACAGGAATGAACCCAGAAAACTCAGCATAAAGAAAACCAGACATGGAATAGAAAACCAGAAAAAACAAGTAAAACTAAACAAGAATTGTAAAGAGAGTACTGGATACCAGAAGCCAAGGCCAGACATCTCCGCAGAACAGGACAGGATGTGACATACTGAGGATTGACTAGTGGCTAGGGAGGCCACTAGAGGCGAGAAACAGGAATTGCAGCAATAAAATAAAATAATAACTTGGTTGTCAGGATAGGATCCTGACATGCACTTTTCAAAATAAACCTTCGTTTCTATGAAAATTTAAGTTTGTTTTTTTTTGCGGCCCACATAAACATTGTGACAAACTTCCCTTTACAAGTGAGTTTGCCACGAGCTCCTGGAGGAGCCTGATTGCCAGCCTCCTGCCCACAGACTATGGGCCCCGTAATATGTGCTGTAAAAGTCTCCGTTCGTGTATTTGGACTGTATGGTTTGGGAAACGAACAGCCGCACGAACCGGAGACCACCCTACTTTGTAGCAATTTCCACCGCAGTGTTCTAAGTGTTCGTCTGGGTGGCCGCATTTCCTATGGATGACCACGAGGTGGCAGCCATCTTGTTTGTATGAACACAGGCAGCGGTGTTTGGTCGTTGAGTTCATGAAACTATTTTTGGACACTGAAACTCTCCCGAACACCGCTGGATTTCCATGATCACCTGTGTTTGGTTTTATAACACTTAGGAAGACACTGTTAGGTAGAGATGTCGCGAACCGTCCGCGAACTTTCCGCAAACGCTTCGCCACGGTTTGCCACGAACCGTTCGCGGCGAACTCCGGTCAACTGACACATCCCTGCCAATCTCCAGCAGATCCTCCCTCCCAGATCCTCCTACTTCCTGGACAGCATCCATGTTGAAGGCAGCTTCAACATGGATGCTGTCCAGGAGGTGGGAGGGTCTGGGAGGGAGGGTCTGCTGGAGATTGGCAGGGATGTGTCAGCTGACCGGAGTTCGCCGCGAACGGTTCGTGGTGAACCGTGGCGAACCGTTCGCGGGAAGTTCGCGGACGGTTCGCGACATCTCTACTGTTAGGTGGAAACATTCCCACGAACAAGGGGAACAAGCTCCAGGGTAAGAATATTGACTATTTTCGGTAGTTTGTTCAATCAGCATAAAAACAAGTCAATTCTGGCCACAATCTGTGCAACGCATTTCCTCCCAAAAAACAGGGACGTCCTCAGGGGCTTTATAGCAGTGAGACAGGTACACAAATTAAATTTCATTTTATGCCCATCTTTCTATATTTCATTCTGGATGCATTTTATTTTCCATGTCACTGAGATCTTGAAGACCAGACATTAGAAGCAAAGAATTGCCTGAGATCTACACTGATTTCTGATACGCCCTGTTTTAACAGTTGCACTATGTTATTTTTTATTTCCCTAGAGTTGGATTGACCCTATTGTTTATGTCTGTGTATTTGTGGAAGATTTGAGGAGATCTTCGGGTTTAAATGCACAAGTAAAAGGGAAGTCTTCATATATACACCATTTTGGTCTACTAAAAACTTGATAGTAATATTGGTGGATATTGTAATATTGTAAAGTGATATAGTAAAAGAGTTTGCACTTTCGTTTGATTTTTGGATATGTTGGTCACTCAGATCATTGCTATCAGGGGATGTAACTTTTAGGGGATTGCTATGTAATTTTAAGGTACTTTTGGGGTGTTTGTGAAATGTGTGTTTTTGTGCCTGGAGATAATTGAGATTTGTACAGTCCCCGACTCAATCATCTCCCAGGCATAGGGGAGGGATTATCCTGTTTTCTGTGGGAGTGTCATAGGCGTGCTCAACTGTATGTGAACCTGTATAAAAGCAGGCCATCTGGCCAGATAAGCTTGTACTCTCAGAACTATGTGTCGTCTGGTTACTGGGAGGGGAAAGGGCTACTCTTTAATCACTGTTCCAGTGTGGAGGATTCAATGGGGAAAGTCCTTGTAAGGGCTAGAGCTCCCAGGACTGAGTGTCATCCAGTGTCTGGGGGTGTATAGAGCAAATTCCCCATTCGGCTCCAGGAGGGAGCGGTTCCAGGACCCCAGTCAAGCCACGGCGACTGTGGGCAGAAGTTCTGCGGTTTGTCCCCTGTTCCAGTTAGGAAGCAGTCTTTGGCGGAGGTACCCAGCCAGGGGTACAGGGATGCCCATCACAAACATAAACCTTGTTTATTTGGCCCGTGCTAGCCTTTGAGTTTGACATACTTGCTGTAGACTAAGGAAGTTCACAGAGAAAGGAAATGCTTTAGAAAGGCATATTAAAAATGGGAGAATGGATGAGTATTTTGAGGTGGACAGTTTTTGGATTTTAAGGAGGAATCATTAGGTGGTTGTAATGGGGTTTATATATAATATTTCTTTTTTGTAATCATTCAATCTTTTTGAAGAGAATTTAATTAAACATACACACTATATGCAAAAATGGTCGATGCATATTTCAAAAAAAGTATAAAGTAAAAACAAGCCATGTAATAGTTGTTCAACTGAAGATAAAGACATTGAAGAGAGTTAGATAAGGTCCCATATATCGTAGACTGGGCTGTGCAACACTGACCAAGTAACGAGAGGTAGAAAGCAAACTATGCGGCTCCAACAGGCAATATCAACATGAAGGCACGAGCCAAATTAGAGAGTATATACAGGATTTCACCCTGTACCTTATATGTCTCAATCTATGTGTCTGGTCATGCAATAGAGTCTCTCCCCTATACTTTCACCTAAAACACTGTATCCATTAAACGAGAATTGTGCACCTGTTCTATAGAGACGGTTATCATTCTCCTATGCTTCATTTGTTGCAGGAATGTGAAACAGATTTTTAGTGTATAAGCTTTTCCTGGATACATTGTACTGCTTTGGTTTTCTGTTTGTAACGGTCTTACCTGCATGTTCTGTGTTGTCGAAGTGTTGGGGTTCATCTCATTGCTTTCCATGTTACAGTTCTTCCCCTCTGCATAGAATACATAGAAGATGATGGTGTATCATTGTCCCACTTCCCTTTTACCTACGACCCCATGGCCAGGGGCAGGTTTGGTTCTGCTCCAATCTTACCTGTTTGGCAGATGAAGTTTGTCACTTGCAGGCATGTTGTTTCCCTCACTTCGAATGAGTAACTTGATTTTTGCAGGACTGTGCATGTTGTTATTGGATTGTCTGACTCTACGGAGGAGATACACGAAGATATATGTTACAGTGAGCAGACCTTGTGATCGGTTTTTGAATACACACTTTAGTGAAGAACCCAGCTAATCAGCTCTCTTATGGTGGACTTGTTGTTTTATATTTTGGATAGTATTAGAAACTGTATGTAGCTTGCTACGTTAAATTTATATGCTACGTTAAAAATTAATTTGGAGGCGAGCGTGGCCGATGATGAGCCGAACCAGACGTGCTTTAGTGAGGCTCCCACACAGACGCGCTAAGAAGTTAAATTTAACCTAATTATCGGCACTAAAGTAGCTACTTACATCCTCCACGCTCCAGAGGCCAGTCATGGGACACAGGCACAAGAAATCCCGCCACCCGGAAGTCACTGGTAAGCCCGGCATCAGACTCTCCTTTGAGAGGCCCGCAGTGCGGCCGTCACCCAAGATGGCGCCCGAGGCACGAAACGAGGCTGAGGCCTCCAAAGAGTCCAGGGGGGATGCTGATTCCACGGCCTTGGGCGGCTCAGACGGCTTATGCAGGCAATCTGAATTGGAGGAAGACCCTTCCCCATACACCAAGGGAGATATTAAGAAATTATTACTAGAGCTGATGTAGATGTGGAAGACAGGTCTACAAGAGACACAGACCGAAGTGGGAATTGTACACAAAAAAAATCAAAGCTGTGGAAACAAGAGAGAAGGCTAAAGACAGCCAGATCCTGGAGACTAAGAACCAGGTGAAGGAGCTTAGTCACCAAGTCCAGATGCTGCGCAAGGTGCAGGAGGCGTAATATCAGACACAGGAGGCGTAATATCCTCCTTAGAGGTATCCCTGAACGAATTGGGGGAGAGGAGTTGCTGTCCTTCACGTGGAAGCTAGTGGCCACTATGGGCCTCAAGGGTGAGACATACCCCTCACTGGTGACAGCAGCGTTCAGAGTCAGGAAGGTGGCTACAGCCCCGGCGGGAGACCCCAGAGATGTCATCATTGTCACCAGAGATATAGCTGCAAGATCCGCCATTATGACCCGCTCCAGAGCCATGGGAACTGTGCAATACGAAGGTTGTGAGATCGCTCTATATGGAGATCTTCAATTCCAGGTGTTGCTGGAGAAAAGACAGCTGGCCCCGATCGCCTGGAGACTGAGAGATCACTCCATCAAGTATCGCTGGGGAGTGGAAGGCTCTCTAATAGTCATGAAAGATGACGGCCTACTCACCTCAACCTCCGCGGAGAACCCAGAGACTTTTCTACACCAACTATTATTACCTGAGGAGCCACAAACGAAGATCATACAAAGACCAGAAGACAATCAGTCATCAAGTGCCCCAGGAGAAGGGACTTCGCAACCCAGGACCCACCAGTCTGGGTCTACAGTCTGCAGGCTGCAGTTCAGAAAATGATACATAGCCTTGCAACAGAGACCACAAATCTCAGGGGAAACTAAAATGGACTGATGCTAGGGTCTAGAGTGCAGTAGCAACACACCAAAAATAACTCCTTTTACTCCAAGAGCTTTCCTTGTATACTGGCTTACAATTTATGTTTATGTTTTTACCTACATTGTATATATATATATATATATATATATAATGACATGGATGCATATTGGATGCACAAATACCAATAAAATTCAAATTGGAAGAAAATAAATAAATCTGAAAAGATTAATGGGATTGGTGTTTGATAATGCATTTTTTTTACGGTCTTCAAAAATGTTGACCATGATTGCTACACTGTCAGAATATTTATATCGGCAGACATTTTGTGCTAAGATAGAAATTAAAAGTGTATATTGCCAGAATCACTAAGAACAGAGCGGACTCCATTTTGGATTTAGGCTAACAAAGACAGACACAAAATTTCCTTACTTTCTGTAACTAGCCAAACCAGGCTGAGCTTAGGAATTCTTTATGTAAACAAAGCAATAAAGTCTCCCAGCAAGGATGGGGGATGGATTACTAAGTCCAGAGACAAGTATATACTTTATATACATATATATAACCATTATACACTTCTTAACTATTATATTAAATACATATAATCAGTATTATGTTAATAATATAGACTATTCATGGATAAATATTCATGAAGACATACCATATTATTTAATAAATATTAGTGGAATAGAAAATGTCTCACAGCTTCTCAGAAAGCCAGACACCAATGACCAGATAAGACTCAGTAATTAATTTTACTTTCTACATTTTACAAGGTCCCATTGTAAATAAGGGGTGAAATTGAGTTTAGAACTGTCAATTTTAGAAATTACAACAGAAAATCCAAAGAAACGCTTTGAACTGACAGAAAATGTAAGTTACGTCAAAATCGTCATCAGGAAAAGTTAACTCTTTCCTGCATAGGAAAGTTTAGTGAGGCGAGAGTGCCCTCCATGGACCAAAAATCTAAATTGCAATTTGCAGGTTGACCACACCTTCAGTATCCAACTGATGACGTAGAAAGAATCTTTCCCTTTAAAAAGTTAGGACAAAGGGAAGAGAGACGTTAGTTTTTGGGGCTTTCAGATTGAAATTGAGATTCGTGAGGAGACACACGGAAGGATTCCTGAGACAGACAGACCCTCAGACAAACAGACTGAAGAGAGAGACACAGAACACTTAATTTCACTATCTCTTTGCACACACATAACCACACTTCAATTCCTGGGATTACCTAAGAGCATCTGATGAGAGCATCTACACCCTAACTGGTAATTATACTGGTTTTATTTAATTAATCTAAATTAATTAAAATCTATTAATAGCAGGATACGTGCATGGATAAATCACGATCAGATCCCATAATTGAGGAATCTTAAGTAAATAAAGAATATGTAGTTATAACATTCCATTCTGCAGGTGGAGTTAGATAATTACATAGTACTGGTATTTTATCACGTGTTAGCATACCGCTGTTTTTATCCATGTGTGTTGATTTGCTCTGAAATAAGAGAAGATATCTTTTTAGACAAATTAAAATTCGGCTTATAGAATCTGTAGATTTGACTCTTTTGGATGGTACAGGAATTGATTAATGATCTGGTTGAATGTTATTTTAATTAATAATAGCAATAGAATAGGATATTATATGCCTAAAAGGACTAACCAGCATTGAAAGGGTTACTCAGTTGATCTAACTGTTAACCAAGGTTTTATGGCTTTTCGCTCTAAGTTTAGCTTTCTGTGTCTGTGAAATACCTTATTAATCTTACTAGGTGACAGTTGATGCTGTTAGCCGTTGGATTGTTTTAATATTGGCATTGTATTGCATACTTATGTTATAATAAACATTCACTGATTGTTATCATGCGTGCTGCCTAATATTATTATTATTTTATTTGTCACAATAAATTATATCTATTTTTATAACAAATTGTGATTTTATTTGTATGGAATACATTTCACTTACATGATAACGATCTCTAAGATCTAAGAGAATTGAAATAGTGGGCAATTCTCAACTGTATAACATTATCATCCCATAAATATCCCCACAACACGTAAAATATATTTTCCTAAAACGTCTCCTTGTGTGCAGACCAGTATCTAGTCCTTTTAAAAAGTTTGAATTTTGAATTTTATTTTTCCGCCAAAAGTGCGATTTCCATTCCTACACCAAAAGATGATATGTTTCTTGGAAAAATCTAATTAAATGTAAAATGCTTACCTACCAGCAACTGATTGTCCATTGATTCCATTGAGCATCAGAGCACCATAGTAACAAGTTTCCTTTTCAAGAGTTTTGGGTCACTTATCTTACGGGGACTATCACTGGAATGATGGTGTGAGGGATTATAAGAGATAGGACACAATAATGGAAACACCACAAGGTATATTGTTTAGAAGGGTATATTGTGCTGTAGGGCCGCATGTTTGCCAATACAACAGTTTCACTTCTTCTTGGCATTCTGTAAGACAAGTCATGAACTTTGTGTATTTGGAGTATAGTTAAAGGAATAAAGGACAGAAAAATGTTCCCTGCTGCTCTATAATATCTAAGTATATCTTGAATTTGTTGGGTGTAAGACTGATTGTAGAGTTGGCTGAAAGTGAGCTTGTAAAATATCCTCATATTTCTAACTTAAAGGGAGGGAAGGGACTTTTTACTACATTATTTTAGATCCCACCACATGGCACCAGTTCTGATATATGGACGGCTAGATCTCTATTTTACATAAAACTCACTGGTTAGAAAAGAACATTTTTTTTAAACCATTGACTCCAAAAGCTCTGACAAATTACTTAGATAGAACTACCATATTGTCGCATGAATCCTCTTAATCCCTGATCTTAATTAATAAATTAATTTTTCCTATCAATTAAGACATTTCCAATCCTCTCCAGTGCAGATATTAATAAAGTTATACTAAGAATGAATCACCACTTCCACCTGCTAGCCATCTTGCTATAAACCTTCATTTATTTTGCAGAAACCAACAACCCATTGGCGCATCATAAAATGGGATTATCACCTATAGGTAATTGTTTAAAATGTGACCCATGTAGACTTTTCTGTCTGCTAAATGCATTGTTGTGCTGTCAAGGCATGGAATAGGGTTCATGAGTTTGGGAACAGAGATAAAATTATCACGGACTCTAAACTGGACAATATTTGGTATTCTAAATGATGGGGAAGAGTCTGGGTTTTGCATTAGAAACACTGTTATTATCCCTGGAAGCTACATCAATAAATAAACTAATAAGTCTATTCCCACCTTCGTTGTACATACCTACCAAGTATCCCTGATTAGGAGGGACAGTCCCTATTTTGGGCCCAGAGCTCCACAGTAATAATACTCCCAGTAATGTGACTTAGTGTATAACAGAGCTCCACAGCAATAATACTCCCAGTAATGTGTCTGAGTGTATAACAGAGCTCCACAGCAATAATACTCCCAGTAATGTGTCTGAGTGTATAACAGAGCTCCACAGCAATAATACTCCCAGTAATGTGTCTGAGTGTATAACAGAGCTCCACAGCAATAATACTCCCAGTAATGTGTCTGAGTGTATAACAGAGCTCCACAGCAATAATACTCCCAGTAATGTGTCTGAGTGTATAACAGAGCTCCACAGCAATAATACTCCCAGTAATGTGTCTGAGTGTATAACAGAGCTCCACAGCAATAATACTCCCAGTAATGTGTAGTGTATAACAGAGCTCCACAGCAATAATACTCCCAGTAATGTGTCTGAGTGTATAACAGAGCTCCACAGCAATAATACTCCCAGTAATGTGTCTGAGTGTATAACAGAGCTCCACAGCAATAATACTCCCAGTAATGTGTCTGAGTGTATAACAGAGCTCCACAGCAATAATACTCCCAGTAATGTGTCTGAGTGTATAACAGAGCTCCACAGCAATAATACTCCCAATAATGTGTATGAGTGTATAACAGAGCTCCACAGCAATAATACTCCCAGTAATGTGTCTGAGGGTATAACAGAGCTCCACAGCTATAATACTCCCAGTAATGTGTCTGAGTGTATAACAGAGCTCCACAGCAATAATACTCCCAGTAATGTGTCTGAGTGTATAACAGAGCTCCACAGCAATAATACTCCCAGTAATGTGTCTGAGTGTATAACAGAGCTCCACAGCAATAATACTCCCAGTAATGTGTCTGAGGGTATAACAGAGCTCCACAGCAATAATACTCCCAGTAATGTGTCTGAGTGTATAACAGAGCTCCACAGCAATAATACTCCCAGTAATGTGTCTGAGTGTATAACAGAGCTCCACAGCAATAATACTCCCAGTAATGTGTCTGAGTGTATAACAGAGCTCCACAGCAATAATACTCCCAGTAATGTGTCTGAGTGTATAATGGAGCTCCACATCAATAATACTCCCAGTAATGTGTCTGAGAGTATAACAGAGCTCCACAGTAATAATACTCCCAGTAATGTGTCTGAGTGTATAACTGAGCTCCACAGTAATAATACTCCCAGTAATGTGTCTGAGAGTATAACAGAGCTCCACAGCAATAATACTCCCAGTAATGTGTCTGAGAGTATAACAGAGCTCCACAGCAATAATACTCCCAGTAATGTGTCTGAGTGTATAACAGAGCTCCACAGCAATAATACTCCCAGTAATGTGTCTGAGTGTATAACAGAGCTCCACAGCAATAATACTCCCAGTAATGTGTCTGAGTGTATAACAGAGCCCCACAGCAATAATACTCCCAGTAATGTGTCTGAGTGTATCACAGAGCTCCACAGCAATAATACTCCCAGTAATGTGCCTGGGTGTATAACAGAGCTCCACAGCAATAATACTCCCAGTAATGTGTCTGAGTGTATAACAGAGCTCCACAGCAATAATACTCCCAGTAATGTGTCTGAGTGTGTAACAGAGCTCCACAGCAATAATACTCCCAGTAATGTGTCTGAGTGTATAACAGAGCTCCACAGTAACAATACTTCCAGTAATGTGTCTGAGTGTATAACAGAGCTCCACAGCAATAATACTCCCAGTACTGTGTCTGAGTGTATAACAGAGCTCCACAGCAATAATACTCCCAGTAATGTGCCTGAGTGTATAACAGAGCCCCACAACAATAATACTCCCAGTAATGTGTCTGAGTGTATTGCTCCACAGCAATAATACTCCCAGTAATGTGTCTTTAAAACTACAATAACTGTTTAGAAATCAGTCTGTGTAAATAAGATACATTGTTCTTGTTATAAACATTATTTTAGTTGTATAAATAAAAAGTCACACCCCCACCCACAAAATTAAAGTTTCCCTCTTGTCCATTTAAAATGCTGGGATGTTTAGGTATATTGTGATTGGACAGAAATTTCACTATAATAAAATCGAAGAATACAAAAATATTCATTAATAAGAGGTCCAAACCAACTGCCTCATGTTCTTGTATAATACACTCACTGCTGTCTCTCGGAGTAGGTGAGATGTCACCAGCAGGTATCAGAGAATATGGTCGATCTCCGGCCTTTCTCAGACCGAGTGGCCAGGAGCCAGTTGCACGTCTGTTATATTTCCATTGGCATGGCAGCTGGGGTTGTCAGGATGTAATAGTGTGACACAATAACAATGTTGCATTCGTATGAGGGGGTCCAACTGAAATGCATCTTTTTAATGGTGAGTTTGGCAGGACTCCTATGATTTAAACAGTCTGCACATAGACATCTCTCTCTTTTTAAATAATTTTTTTTTGGGGGGGGGAAACCTCCTATCACTATCCTCTGTCTAATTCAGACCACAATGAAAATAGTCCTCTTTGTACCTTTCACGTCCATTCGAATCTCTCTGCAATGTTTCCATTACCATTAAACATTACAGTCCTCTCACACTTTACCATACACAGCTGCCAGACCCACTTCACAGCTCTGCAGCTGGCTCTATCCACGTTAGGTCCCTAATTTCAAACCCCCAATCATTCAGATCTGATCCCTGTAAATCCCCTGGCACACATTATTATTATTATTATGATTAGTGATGTCCCGAACGGTTCGCCAAACGGTTCGCCGCGACCCTCCCACCTCCTGGACAGCATCCATTTTACATTCATTGTGAAGCTGCATTCTTAGTGAGCTGTCCAGGAGGTGGGAGGGTCTGGGAGGGAGGGTCTGCTGCTGATTGGCTGGAATGTGTCTGCTGACTGTGAGGTACAGGGTCAAAGTTTACCCAATGATGAGTCCATGGCGAACCGTTCACGGCGAACCGTTTGCGAACCGTTCGGGACATCACTAATTATGATATTTATAGAGCGCCGTCAAATTCCGCAGCGCTTTACAATGGGTGGACGAACAGACATGTAGTTGTAACCAAACAAGTTGGACACACAGGAAAAGAGGGGTTGAGGGCACTGCTCAATGAGCTTACATGCTAGAGGGAGTGGGGTAAAATGACACAAAAAGGTAAGGATAGTATTGGACTAGTGACAGTTGCAGAAGAGGAATCAGTCAGGAGCTATTAACAGTTTAATTGATATGCTTTTATGAAGAAGTGGGTTTTTAACGATTTTTTGAAGGAGTGGAGACTGGGTGAGCATCTAACGGAGGAGTGAAGCGAGTTCCACAGGAACGGTGCAGCCCTCGAGAAATCTTGAAGGCAAGCATCAGAAGTGGGAGTACGGACAGAAGATAGGCGTAAGTCTTCAGCAGATCGTAAGGGCCTAGACGGGACATACTTGTGTATAAGGGAGGATAGATACATGGGAGCAGCATTATGTAGAGATTTGAAAGCAAGAACCAGAATCTTAAATTGAGCTCTATATTTTATAGGAAGCCAATGTAGGGACTGACAGACCATGAGCCTCGCCGCCGCATTCATTATAGACTGTAACGGCGCAAGTTGGGAGCACGTAAGACCACTGAGAAGCAGATTACAGTAGTCAAAGTGAGAAAGGACAGTGGAATGGACCAACACCTTAGTCACATCTGAAATTAACTAGGGGCAGATGTGCGCAATATTTTTGAGATGGAAATGACAGGATTTGGCGATAGATTGAACATGAGGCTTGAAGGAGAGGTCGGAGTCAAAGACAACACCCAGGCAGCGAGCCTGCGTGGTGGAGCTTATGGTAGCATCGTTGACTTGGAGGGAGACCGACACAGGAGTAACAACACTTGAGGGAGGAAAGACCAGAATTTCAGTTTTGGTCAAGTTTAGTTTAAGGAAGTGGGCAGCCATCCAGTTA
Source organism: Pelobates cultripes (assembly GCA_933207985.1). Lineage (NCBI taxonomy): Eukaryota > Metazoa > Chordata > Amphibia > Anura > Pelobatidae > Pelobates > Pelobates cultripes. The sequence goes on along the minus strand of OW240923.1, from coordinate 5,601,102 downwards.
GAAACAGCAGAGAGGCAGTCAGAGACACTAGTCAAGAGGGACGGGGAGAGATCAGGAGAGGACAGGTAGATTTGTGTGTCATCTGCATAGAAATGATATTGGAAGCCAAAGGAGCTAATGAGTTTGCCAAGGGAGGCAGTATAGATGGAGAACAGTAGGGGACCAAGGACTGGACCTTGGGGGACACCAACAGAGAGGAGTTGGGGAGAAGATGCAGAGCCAGAGAAAGAAACACTGAAAGAGCGCTGGGAGAGGTAGGAGGAGCACCAGGAGAGAGCAATATCTTGTAGATCGATATTGCGTAGGATGAGAAGAAGCTGTTGATGATCAACAGTGTCAAATGCCGCAGATAGGTCAAGGAGAATTAGGATAGAGTAGTGACCACGAGATTTTGCAGCGAGTAGATCATTGGATACTTTGGTCAGGGCCGTTTCCACAGAGTGCTTAGCGCGGAAACCAGACTGAAGCAGGTCTAGCAGAGAGTTGGACTCGAGGAAGTCTGTCAATCTCGCATACACAATTTTTTCAAGGATCTTGGATGCAAAAGGCAGTAGCGAGATAGGACGATAGTTGGATGGGGAGTTAGGGTCAAGATTGGGCTTCTTTAGAATTGGGTTTACATCAGTCTCCTGTCTGGGATGCACTCAATCCAAATCCTTCTACCACTTCTGAGCGTACTTCCCATTTCAGACCCCACTTTGCACACCACTTAGAATTTGCATAATGAATTATCATTGGTTTAAACATGGCGGATCATGCTAATTCTGTTACATATTCACATACTGTATTTTTATTGGATGAATTATTGAGTGTTTATAACTGCCGTGAAAATATATTTTTGTCTTTCCTGTATTGTGTTATTTTCTCTAACCTATAAAATGAATCCATCCACGAAAACCGTTAAATTACTTTATTATATACTATTTAACGGACACATCTGAAACTTAAACAGGGCAGTTAGTGCATTTTTGGGGTATGTTTCTGTAATTGCATGCTTTATGCAGTGTGCTTGAATATATTTGAGACTCCTAGGATTGGGTAACATTCCTATTGTCCAGGCTTTCTCCCCTCCTTCGATGGCATGCTCGATGGGCTGGTGTAGAAACCATTGTGAAATGGGACCTGTGTCTTGTCGTTTTATGGTTGTACACAACCATTACATTAAGAATACTGGGAGGGAGATGTATATATAAACAAAAGATAATACAGTGAAGAATTGCACAAACGTCTGGGAGCGAGTCTAGAAATCTCAGATCTCTTCCTACGTGAAAAGTATTCTAATTTAGAACAGTGAGATGCAGTACCTAATACTAGGTACAAGAATTTTTAGAACTGCTGTTAATTCCTCAAATGTCGGTGAAGCAGGAGGAGAGTGAGAAGAGAAAGATGTTGGAGAGAGAGAGATAAAAGTAGAGAGGCGAGCGACTGGAAGAATTTCATTCCATTGAGCAGAGGGGTGAATTTGCAGTCAAAGTGGAATTAACTCAATACAGGATGATAGACCTTTCCCTACTGTTTTACCTGATATTATTAACTCTTTATATAAGGCACAGTGCCAGTTACACCCTTAGCATAGGAGGAAAAAAACATTTTGCAGTAAGGATGAGATTAGACCATATTATTTGTAACTACTAGTACAGGGGCCAAGTGCAACCCTCAATCCAGTGTCATCCGAACATCTTTGGCTGTCTGGAACTATCATAGACTAAATCAAATATGCAAGAACGTTCTAATATTTAGAAAAAAAGCTGATCAAAAGTAAAAAAATACTACCAAAAGTTTAAACAACCAGAAGTGTACTGTATTTGTCTCAAGACTAAATAAACAAAAATGTTTATATTTACATTGAGATAACTATTGACCCTAAGACTTGAATTAAGGATGACCCTGTAACGTAAGGTTGGAGAGCAGAAAATTTATCTTTTCTCTTGTAGAACTTCAACTCTAAACAACCACAGGCATCAAAGCATCATGTGAGTTGTAGTTGGAGGTAACCCATGCTGTAACTTGGTATTCATGTTCCACTCAGTCGCCTTGAGTTGCTAATATTACAAAACTATTCACAATGTATCTCACCTTTGGTGTCAAGTCTGACCCACCACATCGAGGACTGGTTCAGTTGTTCCACCAGGAATGCCAGCACTGAGCCATCAGACACGTTAGCCAACTGACCCTCGCATGCCAAGCAGGAGTTTTGTGCACCCCAATAGTTTGTCCTTTGCTGCACAAATTGGTAACAAGAACCCAGATAAGAAACGCTGGGGCCCAGACATGACGAAGCAGTCAGAATTCCTTGCTGGGCACTCAGTAAAAAAATGACACAATAAACCAGATCCAGTACTCTACGCATCCTGATCTGAACCAAACAACCAGGGATTCCCAACGAGGAGCCGTGACGAGGAAGTTAGCCTCCAGAAACTGGTATAGCTGGAAAATGTATATATGAAAATAAACTGATTTGGACAAACTTAGCTGCTGGGAGGGACAATGTTTGCAGACCATCAGATCCCAAGAATGCAAAACGCTGCAAATAGTATTACAGCCCCTGACTAGAGGCATGTTTTCGCTCACTTGTGTCATTACAGATGGAACCTATGTCATTTAAACCCCAGGCCCACATGCCTGGCTGCCCCCTCTCTGCACAAGATGTACAGCAACCCCCAGACAATCGTATTGACCTTCTCTCCCATACATGCCCTTAAATAAAAGCATCCGCTGGCTTCTCTATATAACATATACAAAATAACGGGTACCTATACACTATCCCCAATAAAGGTACATAGGGATTCGCGATAGTGTGCAAGTAAGGTTTCTTTTTTTCTGCTATGTATTTGGGCTGGTGAAAGAGTAGTGGGTGTTTGAGCGCAGGGATTAATTTTATATTTAATATTTTCTAAAATACAAATAATTACACATTGTCTGATGGCTTTATAGCCTGTGCGTGCTTACTCAGAAGTGGGGTTGGATTATTTAATGTTTCTTGTGAAACACCCTTATCCTGGGTTCCATCTTTGTTCTACTGGAGTTTGATTAGCTATAATTACCATAACGTGATGGCTGCCAATGGACAGACTGACTTACCGTACATTAAACTACACCATGAAATCATCACACTGTATGTACAGCCGGACTGTCACATAGTCTCTGATCAGTAGACTGTAAGCTTGTTTGGGCAGGGCCCTCTTCACACACTCTTTACGAATCTCAGGCATATTTTGTAGAAATAAATGTCAGTCTTGTTTAACTATTGTGCAGCTCTGCAGAATATGTTGGCGCTATCATTGAAATTGATCTTTTAGTTTTCCAAAAAAGCTAGCCTCAGCTGTGTCATATCTGTGCATTGACTGAAAGATTTGGGCTAATTGCTAGGATTAATTTGCCTATTTTGATCATCGAATAACTTGCATGGAGGGTGGAAGGGCCAAATTAAAATACACAGAACATATACCAGAGGCAGCTTTGCCAATTAATCATCATGAATGATGTACTTTGAAATATATTTGCGTGCTTTCTGCGTGATGCCTGCTGTCGTTGGTGTGTAGTATGTTTGTGTTGTATGTTTGTTCAGTGCTCAGCACACACTGAGCTTTCATTAGTGTATTGTCTGTTTGTGCTGTGTGTTTGCTGTTATTTGAATATTGGTTCCCTATTTGCAAGGAGATTAGTTAAAACACATTATCTTTTTATGTCTTTGTAATTTTTTTCCTTGAATGCTCAGCGTGGTTTTGGAGAGCTGCTTGTATAAATCTGGACAGGTGCTCTCCTATTTAATGTTAAAATGTCCTGGTACTATCCTGTATCAAGGATGAAAGGTACAGGTACTCTCCTGCATCAAGGATGAAAGGTACGGGTACTATCCTGCATCAAGGATGAAAGGTACGAGTACTATCCTGTATCAAGGATAAAAGGTACCAGCACTGTCCTGTATCAAGGATGAAAGGTATGGGCACTATCCTGTATCAAGGATGAAAGGTACGGGCACTATCCTGTATCAAGGATGAAAGGTACCGGCACTGTCCTGTATCAAGGATGAAAGGTATGGGCACTATCCTGTATCAAGGATGAAAGGTACGGGCACTATCCTGTATCAAGGATAAAAGGTACAGGTACTGTCCTGTATCAAGGATGAAAGGTATGGGCACTATCCCGTATCAAGGATAAAAGGTATGGGTACTATCCTGCATCAAGGATGAAAGGTACCAGCACTATCCTGTATTAAGGATAAAAGGTACCAGCACTGTCCTGTATCAAGGATGAAAGGTATGGGCACTATCCTGTATCAAGGATGAAAGGTATGGGCACTATCCTGTATCAAGGATGAAAGGTACCAGCACTGTCCTGTATCAAGGATGAAAGGTATGGGCACTATCCTGTATCAAGGATAAAAGGTACGGGCACTATCCTGTATCAAGGATGAAAGGTACCAGCACTGTCCTGTATCAAGGATGAAAGGTATGGGCACTATCCTGTATCAAGGATAAAAGGTATGGGTACTATCCTGCATCAAGGATGAAAGGTACCAGCACTGTCCTGTATCAAGGATAAAAGGTACCGGCACTGTCCTGTATCAAGGATGAAAGGTACGGGCACTATCCTGCATCAAGGATGAAAGGTACCAGCACTGTCCTGTATCAAGGATGAAAGGTATGGGCACTATCCTGTATCAAGAATGAAAGGTACAGTTACTATCCTGTATTAAGGATGAAAGTTACGGGTACTATCCTGTATCAAGGATAAAAGGTACCAGCACTGTCCTGTATCAAGGATGAAAGGTACGGGCACTATCCTGTATTAAGAATGAAAGGTACCAGCACTGTCCTGTATCAAGGATGAAAGTTACGGATACTATCCTGTATCAAGGATTAAAGGTACGGGCACTATCCTGTATCAAGGATAAAAGGTGCGGGTACTATCCTGTATTAAGGATGAAAGGTACCAGCACTGTCCTGTATCAAGGATGAAAGTTACGGATACTATCCTGTATCAAGGATTAAAGGTACGGGCACTATCCTGTATCAAGGATAAAAGGTGCGGGTACTATCCTGTATCAAGGATAAAAGGTACGGGTACTATCCTGTATTAAAGGACCACTCTAGGCACCCAGACCACTTCAGCTTAATGAAGTGGTCTGGGTGCCAGGTCCAGCTAGGGTTAACCCATTTTTTTATAAACATAGCAGTTTCAGAGAAACTGCTATGTTTATGAATGGGTTAAGCCTTCCCCATTCCCTCTAGTGGCTGTCTCATTGACAGCCACTAGAGGCGCTTGCGTGCTTCTCACTGTGATTTTCACAGTGAGAGCACGCAAGCGTCCATAGGAAAGCATTGTAAATGCTTTCCTATGCGACGGGCTGAATGCGCGCGCAGCTCTTGCCGCGCGTGCGCATTCAGCCCAGGAGGAGGAACGGAGGAGGAGAGGAAGGAGGAGAGCTCCCCGCCCAGCGCTGGAAAAAGGTAAGTTTTTAACCCTTTCCCCTTCCAGAGCCGGGCGGGAGGGGGACCCTGAGGGTGGGGGCACCCTCAGGGCACTATAGTGCCAGGAAAACGAGTATGTTTTCCTGGCACTATAGTGGTCCTTTAAGGATGAAAGGTACGGGTACTATCCTGTATCAAGGGTGAAAGGTACGGGTAATATCCTGTATCAAGGATAAAAGGTACGGGTACTGCGCTGTATCAAGGATGTTCCCTATTCGGTGTTTGATGTGAACGAGAGCATTCGTATGCCGGTGGCACGAAAGCCACCAGCATTCAAATAGTAGTTTCACGAACAGTGAATTGCAACACTGTTCGTGAAACGAACAAATTACCGAATGGGAGACCACACACAGGTGGTCGTGTGGCTCCCATTACGGATGGCAACAATGTATCTTTCGGCAGTTAATAGATATTCAGGGTGGCAGCTGTTCGGATACCGACCACGCGGCAGCGGCGGCCATCTTGGATCCTTTGTTAGCCCAGCGGTGTTTGGTCATCGAGTGCCTGGAACTAAAATCGGCTACTCGACGGCACGAAAACAGCTGGACTTCCAGGCCGATCGGGGGCGCCGGTCTTTCAGTATTTTCTCCCTACATGTGTATTCGTGACTTTGATGAAGAGTTTATGTTCAAGTGTATTTCGTGCGGCGTTCGGCTAATTGTGCTGGGATCTGAGCGGTACTTCCACGAAGTATGCGCTCAGACCTCAGCTATCTGCCGAACGGTCATTCGGTACAATGGCACGAATAATATATAAGTTATGGATTTTTGAGTAAAAAGACAGTTCTGCTGTACAGTGGGATAATCCACTTAGCAGGATATTCTAGTGGGAGTATCCCTCTCATACAGCAGTGCATGGTGGGAGAAATGTTCTGTATGTTAAGTTCACCATGTAGTCCCCTACTGTACAACCCCTGTAAAGTCAGTAAGGAAACCCCTTGCATGTGGAACCACATAAATACTGGAGCTTGTGAATAAAACCTCAGGTGACTCCCAGCCTATGTGTCGTCTAGTTCTTGGGAAGGAAGGATCCTTATAACGCTACCGGGATTATTGGATGCTGTACTTGTTTTACTGGATTATTGTATGTTTTTCCTGTCTACTAGCGGAGATACTGTGGATTATGCTACCTCTCCGCTACCAAAGGTACGGGCACTGCGCTGTATCAAGGATGAAGGTTATGGGTACTATCCTGTATCAAGGATGAAAGGTACGGGTGCTATCCTGTATAAAGGATGAAACTTACGGGTACTATCCTGTATCAATGATGAAAGGTACGGGCACTATCCTGTATCAAGGATGAAAGTTACGGGTACTATCCTGTATCAAGGATAATAGGTACGAGTGGTCTGGGTGACCAACATATTCAAAATTCACCCAGATCGGACCAGGGGTTCGGGAGTTAGGTGGAAGAGGCAATTTGACCGACCGCACACGAGGTAGTATCCGAAAAAGGCTCCATGTGTTTTGGCCTTACGGTCAGTCTCTGTTCGGGAGATAAAGCATATAGAATTACTTGCCATCCAACGTTAAATCAGTATTCATATGAATTCCTTTATTCTGTACATTTAGTTCACACGGACTGAAAACTACCGAACAATCAGTCGAATGCTACATACAATACATCTATACAGGGGAATAATCACACAAAATACATTTTTAAAGCAAACTTTGAGGACAGCCCAATGCCATCGGCTACATCCTGTATCAAGGATGAAAGGTACAGATACTATCCTGTATCAAGGATGAAAGGTACGGGTACTATTCTGTATAAATGATGGAAGGTACGGGTACTATCCTGTATCAAGGATGAAAGGTACGGGCACTGCGCTGTATCAAGGATGAAAGGTACGGGTACTATTCTATATCAAGGATGAAAGGTATGGGTACTATCCCGTATCAAGGATAAAAGGTATGGGTACTGTGCTGTATCAAGGATGAAAGGTACGGGTACTATTCTGTATCAAGGATGAAAGGTACGGGCACTACGCTGTATCAAGGATAAAAGGTACGGGCACTGCACTGTATCAAGGATAAAAGGTACGGGTACTAGTCTGTATTAAGGATGAAAGGTACGGGTACTATCCTGTATCAAGGATGAAAGGTACGGATACTGTGTTGTATCAAGGATGAAAGGTACGGGTACTATCCTGTATCAAGGATGGAAGTTATTGATATTCTTCTGTTTTAAGAATGAAAGGATTTAGTATTCTCCTATATTAAAGGACCACTATAGGCATCCAGACCACTTCAGCTCAATGAAGTGGTCTGAGAATGCTTTCCTATGGACTGGCTGAATGCGTGCGCGGCTCGTGCACCGCATGCGCATTCAGACGATGACGATGAGAAGGAGAGTCCCCCGCCCAGCGCTGGAAAAATAGGTAAATTTAACCCCTTCCACCCCCTAAAGCCCGGGGGGACGGGGGATGAGGGTGAGGGGACCTGGAGACCCTATAGTGCCAGGAAAATGATGAAAGGTATCAGTTACTATCCTGTATTAAGAAAGTTTAGATAATCTTCAAGGAGAACTCGAAAGGATCTAATACTTTCCTATAATATGGTTGAAAGGTTCCAGTACTTTCCCTTTGTTATGTCAAAAGGGTCCAAAACCCTCATATAGTGGTTGAAAGGTTCCTGTACCCTCCTATATTGGTTGAAAGGTTCTGGTACCCTCCTATATTGGTTGAAAGGCTCCAGTACCCTCCTATATTGGCTGAAAGGTTCTGGTACAATCCTATATTGTTTGTAAGGTTCAGGTACCCTCCTATATTGGCTGAAAGGTTCTGGTACCCTCCTATATTGGCTGAAAGGTTCCTGTACCCTCCTATATTGGCTGAAAGGTTCCGGTACCTTCCTATATTGGCTGAAGGGTTTCTGTACCCTCCTATATTGGCTGAACGGTTCCTGTACCCTCCAATATTGGCTGAAAGGTTCCGGTACCCTCCTATATTGGCTGAAAGGTTTCGGGTACCCTCCTATATTGGCTGAAAGGTTCCTGTACCCTCCTATATTGTTTGAAAGGTTCCGGTACCCTCCTATATTGGCTGAAAGGTTCCTGTACCCTCCTATATTGGTTGAAAGGTTCTGGTACCCTCCTATATTGGCTGAAAGGTTCCTGTACCCTCCTATATTGGTTGAAAGGTTCTGGTACCCTCCTAAATTGGTTAAAAGGCTCTGGTACCCTCCTATATTGGCTGAAAGGTTTCTGTACCCTCCTATATTGGCTGAAAGGTTCCTGTACCCTCCTATATTGGCTGAAAGGTTCCGGTACCCTCCTATATTGGCTGAAAGGTTCTGGTACCCTCCTATATTGGCTGAAAGGTTCTGGTACCCTCCTATATTGGCTGAAAGGTTTCTGTACCCTCCTATATTGGCTGAAAGGTTCCTGTACCCTCCTATATTGGTTGAAATGTTCCTGTACCCTCCTATATTGGCTGAAAGGTTCCGGTACCCTCCTATATTGGCTGAAGGGTTTCTGTACCCTCCTATATTGGCTGAACGGTTCCTGTACCCTCCAATATTGGCTGAAAGGTTCCGGTACCATCCTATATTGGCTGAAAGGTTTCGGCTACCCTCCTATATTGGCTGAAAGGTTCCTGTACCCTCCTATATTGTTTGAAAGGTTTCTGTACCCTCCTATATTGGCTGAAGGGTTTCTGTACCCTCCTATATTGGCTGAACGGTTCCTGTACCCTCCAATATTGGCTGAAAGGTTCCGGTACCATCCTATATTGGCTGAAAGGTTCCTGTACCCTCCTATATTGGCTGAAAGGTTTCTGTACCCTCCTATATTGGCTGAAGGGTTTCTGTACCCTCCTATATTGGCTGAAAGGTTCCTGTACCCTCCTATATTGTTTGAAAGGTTCCGGTACCCTCCTATATTGGCTGAAAGGTTCCGGTACCCTCCTATATTGGCTGAAAGGTTTCGGCTACCCTCCTATATTGGCTGAAAGGTTCCTGTACCCTCCTATATTGGCTGAAAGGTTCCTGTACCCTCCTATATTGGTTGAAAGGTTCTGGTACCCTCCTATATTGGCTGAAAGGTTCCTGTACCCTCCTATATTGGCTGAAAGGTTCCGGTACCCTCCTATATTGGCTGAAGGGTTTCTGTACCCTCCTATATTGGCTGAACGGTTCCTGTACCCTCCAATATTGGCTGAAAGGTTCCGGTACCCTCCAATATTGGCTGAAAGGTTCCGGTACCCTCCTATATTGGCTGAAAGGTTCCGGTACCCTCCTATATTGTTTGAAAAGGTTTCTGTACTTCCTATATTGGCTGAAGGGTTTCTGTACCTCCTATATTGCTTGAGCGTTTCGCTACCTCCTATATTGGCTGAAAGGTTCTGGTACCCTCCTATATTGGCTGAAAGGTTCCTGTACCCTCCTATATTGGCTGAAAGGTTCCGGTACCCTCCTATATTGGCTGAAGGGTTTCTGTACCCTCCTATATTGGCTGAACGGTTCCTGTACCCTCCAATATTGGCTGAAAGGTTCCGGTACCCTCCAATATTGGCTGAATGGTTCCGGTACCCTCCTATATTGGCTGAAAGGTTTCGGTACCCTCCTATATTGGCTGAAAGGTTCCGGTACCCTCCTATATTGGCTGAAGGGTTTCTGTACCCTCCTATATTGGCTGAATGGTTCCTGTACCCTCCTATATTGGCTGAAGGGTTTCTGTACCCTCCTATATTGGCTGAAGGGTTTCTGTACCCTCCTATATTGTTTGAAAGGTTTCGGCTACCCTCCTATATTGGCTGAAAGGTTCCTGTACCCTCCTATATTGGCTGAAAGGTTCCTGTACCCTCCTATATTGGCTGAAAGGTTCCGGTACCCTCCTATATTGGCTGAAGGGTTTCTGTACCCTCCTATATTGGCTGAAGGGTTCCTGTACCCTCCTATATTGGCTGAAAGGTTCCGGTTCCAATATTGGCTGAAAGGTTCCGGTACCCTCCAATATTGGCTGAAAGGTTCCGGTACCCTCCTATATTGGCTGAAAGGTTCCTGTACCCTCCTATATTGGCTGAAAGGTTCCGGTACCCTCCTATATTGGCTGAAGGGTTTCTGTACCCTCCTATATTGGCTGAATGGTTCCTGTACCCTCCAATATTGGCTGAAAGGTTCCGGTACCCTCCTATATTGGCTGAAAGGTTTTGGTACCCTCCTATATTGGCTGAAAGGTTCCGGTACCCTCCTATATTGGCTGAAGGGTTTCTGTACCCTCCTATATTGGCTGAATGGTTCCTGTACCCTCCTATATTGGCTGAAGGGTTTCTGTACCCTCCTATATTGGCTGAATGGTTCCTGTACCCTCCAATATTGGCTGAAAGGTTCCGGTACCCTCCTATATTGGGTGAAAGGTTCCGGTACCCTCCTATATTGGCTGAAAGGTTTCGGTACCCTCCAATATTGGCTGAAAGGTTCCGGTACCCTCCTATATTGGTTGAAAGGTTCCGGTACCCTCCAATATTGGCTGAAAGGTTCCGGTACCCTCCAATATTGGCTGAAAGGTTCCGGTACCCTCCAATATTGGCTGAAAGGTTCCTGTACCCTCCTATATTGGCTGAAAGATTCCGGTACCCTCCTATATTGGCTGAAGGGTTTCTGTACCCTCCTATATTGGCTGAATGGTTCCTGTACCCTCCAATATTGGCTGAAAGGTTCCGGTACCCTCCTATATTGGGTGAAAGGTTCCGGTACCCTCCTATATTGGCTGAAAGGTTTCGGTACCCTCCAATATTGGCTGAAAGGTTCCGGTACCCTCCTATATTGGTTGAAAGGTTCCTGTACCCTCCTATATTGGTTGAAAGGTTCTGGTACCCTCCTATATTGGCTGAAAGGTTCCTGTACCCTCCTATATTGGCTGAAAGGTTCCTGTACCCTCCTATATTGGCTGAAAGGTTCCTGTACCCTCCTATATTGGCTGAAAGGTTTCGGTACCCTCCAATATTGGCTGAAAGGTTCCGGTACCCTCCTATATTGGCTGAAAGGTTCCGGTACCCTCCTATATTGGTTGAAAGGTTCCGGTACCCTCCTATATTGGCTGAAAGGTTCCTGTACCCTCCTATATTGGCTGAAAGGTTCTGGTACCCTCCTATATTGGCTGAAAGGTTCCTGTACCCTCCAATATTGGCTGAAAGGTTTCGGTACCCTCCAATATTGGCTGAAAGGTTCCGGTACCCTCCTATATTGGCTGAAAGGTTCCGGTACCCTCCTATATTGGTTGAAAGGTTCCGGTACCCTCCTATATTGGCTGAAAGGTTCCTGTACCCTCCTATATTGGCTGAAAGGTTCCTGTACCCTCCTATATTGGCTGAAAGGTTCCGGTACCCTCCTATATTGGCTGAAAGGTTCCGGTACCCTCCTATATTGGTTGAAAGGTTCCTGTACCCTCCTATATTGGCTGAAAGGTTCTGGTACCCTCCTATATTGGCTGAAAGGTTTCTGTACCCTCCTATATTGGCTGAAAGGTTCTGGTACCCTCCTATATTGGCTGAAAGGTTCTGGTACCCTCCTAATTTGGTTGAAAGACTCCTGCACCCTCCTGTGTTCAGTAAGAACATTCTAACACCCTCCTATTTGGAGATCTATTGGTTCTGTTACTGTCCTGTGTTAAGAATTTGCTAAGATTAAAAGATTACTAAAGTTCAAAAATCTAATTAATTTGGACATGCAGTATATTGGGCAATTTATACTGTTAGAAAGTAATAGCATTGCATTAATACGTGTGGCAAAGCATAAAGCACGCTTTACTTCATGAAAAAACCTTGAATGCAGTTAGCTCACAGGATTAGCTTCATTTGCCCACTTTAAAAATGGCGACGATTCTACTTCCTGTCAAAACACATGTTGCCATTCGCAATATGGTTCCCGGAAGTAAAGATGATCGCAGGCCACGTGAAGGTAATGCATTTTATAGATGCAGTTTCCTAGCATGTTGCAGCTAAAACTCCTTCCCCATCACGTTAGGATTCAATGTGTGTATCACAGGGGGCTGCAGTCACTTCCTTGCTCTTCCTGTACCAAGAGCTAGGAATATCCCCAGCTGCTATAGAACTGCAACTCCTATAATGCCAAGCCTTAAAGCTGGCAAAGTGTCATAGGTTTTGTAGTTCTATAACAGTGGGTTGGGCATCTTGGCCACCCATCTCTACATGGTGTCCTCCATGAATTGCCTGTTATTGCTCTGTGGACTCACTGTGATACATTCACAATGAACCACTTATTGCCCTTAATTGCAATGGATTTAATCAGAATAGAAAAATTCAGGCTAAAATCGCCATACAGTGATTTATAGCATAGCTGAACAATTTTTCCAGATCTCCATTTCTCGCTAACGTTGGCCATTTGCTATAGTTCAGAGTTTCGTGAATAGCGGCAGTATATATATCATGCCTCTGGTTTTGCATTCTGCCCTTGGTAGCGACGCTCTCCCCTATTACAGCCACTCATACAAAATACCGTGCCACATTTATGGGTTTATCTGTAAACCTTAACTTGGTATAGTTTGGGGTTTTGTTATGCTAGTACTGTTTTAAGTGTTTTTTTTTTATCTCTGGTTTCAGCGCAGGTTGAAGGATGCCCTGATTGTGCTTGGAGGTGGTGGACTTCTCTTCACCTCCTATCTGGTCATAAAGGGGGATGAGCGCTTCTACACAAATTGTCTAATGCCAACATTGCAGCAAATGGTACCACCTGAACTGGCGCACAACCTCTCTATAAAACTTCTATCCCTTGGACTGGTTCCACGACTTAAGTGTCATGATTCCAAAGAGCTTGTAGGTTTCCGAACAGAGGTTTCAATTTACATACAGTCACTATATTTACATTGTTTTCCAGTTTGTTTTTTTTCCAATTTATTTAAAGCTATATTTCTGTGTTTACTGTGCAGGATGAATACATCCTAACTGCCCATTCTTAAAGATCCTGTATCAGAATCAAACATCCCACTTATTAAATAAAAGCAGACGTTTATATAGCTGTAAAATAAACAGAATATTCCATTCTAGCATAGTACTTTTAGGGACCAGGTTGTTCTTCTTAAGGGGTTGAAACTTACAAAAAGAAACAGCTATTTAAACTTACGAACGTTTCATTGTCCCTTACCCTTATATTGGGATTACTTTTTTTGATGACTTGCGCACTCCTTTTTAATAATGTCTGTTTTAACGTATTGCCCACTATCCACTTCTTTGTATTTACTTTCCTCCTCATTACTCCCCGTCCATAGGAGATGAAGGTACTCGGACACAGCTTCAGGAACCCAGTGGGTATAGCTGCTGGCTTTGATAAGCATGCAGAAGCCGTGGATGGACTTTTTAAAATGGGCTTTGGATTTGTGGAAATTGGAAGTGTTACTCCAAAGCCCCAGGAAGGAAATCCCACACCCAGAGTGTTTCGCTTGCCTAAGGACCGGGCAGTTATCAACCGGTAATGGTAAATACACAGAGTAAAAACAATCTTTGTGGTCTTAGAAATGGTTGCTTAATGCCTTTTTTGAATATTTTCAGATATGGATTTAACAGCCATGGGATAGAAGTTGTGCGTCAGCGACTGATGGCGAGGAGAGAAAAACAGAGCTTACTTACAGCGGGTATGATATGTCTCATACAGACTATTTTTATAGCTCACATTGACACTGCTATACTGTCCCATTCACCTGTGTCCAACCTGTCAACCTCTGCTCATGTGTAGTCTTCTCATTATTATGCTTCTTTCTCATTCAAGGTGGGATGCCACTTGGTGTTAATCTGGGAAAGAACAAGACATCCGAGGATGCAGCTGCTGATTACATAAAGGGAGTTCTAGAGCTTGGACCTTTTGCAGACTATTTGGTAATTAATGTATCCAGTCCCAACACCCCTGGTCTAAGGGAATTGCAGGGCAGAGATCAACTTCGCCACCTGTTGGCCAAGGTATGGCAGTGCACATAGCAGAGGTATTTGTTTAACGTTACACAACGTTACGCTTCCTATAAATTGCTTCCTCTTTTATAGGTTTTGAAAGCTCGTAACGCTCTTCAAAGTGATCACAGACCAGCTTTGCTTGTAAAGATTGCTCCTGACTTAACGAAGGCAGATAAGGAAGACATTGCTAGTGTAGTGACAGAGGTAATGCCTAATTCACTCTTAGAGGACTCACCACAGTTTAAGTGGAGCATATGGGAATTTGTGAAGTAATCTGGTCAGGATATCTGATGAGAGTTTATTAGAGAATACTCTTTCTAATGTGTATTATTTCTTAAAAATTAATTTAAATTTATCATTCTAATTTATCTCTGCAGCTTGGCATTGATGGTTTGATAGTTACCAACACCACAATCAGTCGACCGTCTACACTGCAAGACCCCCAGTGCTGTGAAGCCGGGGGATTGAGTGGAGCCCCTCTACGTGACATGGCTACAGAGACTATACGAGAGATGTACACTCTAACAGCAGGTGAGACTCGAGGGGGCAATATCCCACTTCATCAACACATTTTCTCTAATCCTTTTCCTCTTGCCCATTCAGGAAAGATCCCCATTATTGGTGTTGGAGGTGTAAGTTGCGGCCTTGATGCTCTGGAGAAAATCCTAGCAGGGGCATCGCTGGTACAGCTTTACACAGCACTCACTTACCAGGGTCCGCCGGTTGTGGAGAAAGTGACAGGGGAGCTAAAGAACATACTTCTGTGAGTCCTAATGTCAGAGTATGTTTTAGTTGTTAAATTTGCTTTGTTTAATGTCACCCTTCACATTCTCTTCCAGAGAGCAAGGATTTTCATGCGTTTCAGAGGCAGTCGGAGCTGATCACAGGAGTAATGCTCTGCGAGGACCAATTAAATAACTGGTGTATTGCTTTACCACCTGGATCTGTATAGGAAAGAAGAACTTATAGTGCAATCTATGGGAAGAACAGGAACCGGGGATCTTTGTGCATAGGAAAAAATGTCAGAACGAGGAAAAGATTTTTATCTCCTAAAATTCTGCCCTTCCAAATCACCGAAATCCTCTGTATAGGATGTGACTTTTCACTTGAGATATTGCAGCAGTGGAATAATTGTATTAAAATTAAACGTGTGCTGCATACTATTCTGTAAGTGTTAACATAAGTTTACAATAAAATGAATTACAAAATCTGAGCTGTTGTTAATAGCAATGTTTCACTATATTTCTTTGAATAATTGTTTGTCTATGGTATAAAGTAATACTGGATGGCATTATGGAATGCTTGTGAAAGACATTTATAGAAATTGGACAAAAAGCACCACCTTGAAACTACAGTCTATAGATGACATGAGATATCTGCACCAGGAATCATTCTATAGTGCCGAATGGAGTAAAAGTTCAATGTTTATATGAAATTTGTAGAGTTATGATAGATGTGAAAATACCCATTAGTTTAAACTTAGAACAACCCTCTCACCCCCTTCCAGTTTGCATTTTCTGTCTCCATCCTGTTGTAGTCAGACACAGCGTTATTCACTACACAAAGAATTTGGTTAAAATAAGTGCTCTGAGAAAATTATCCAACTCTCCCAGAGTCACGGCTTAGCTATATTGGGCAACATTTTTAAAAAACAGACTTAAAGAACCACTATAGTGCCAGGAAAACATACTCGTTTTCCTGGCACTATAGTGCCCTGAGGGTGCCCCCACCCGCCGGGCTGGATGGAGAGGAAGGGGTTAAACTTACCTCTTTCTCCAGCGCCGGGCGGGGAGCTCTCCTCCTCCTTGGCTGAATGCGCGGCAGGAGCTGCGCTCGTATTCAGACAGTCTCATAGGAAAGCATTTACAACGCTTTCCTATGGACGCTGGTGTCTTCTCACTGTGAAAATCACAGTGAGAAGTGCGGAAGCGAGTCTAGCGGCTGTCAAGAGACGGCCACTGGAGGCTGGATTAACCCTAATATAAACATAGCAGTTTCTCTGAAACTGCTATGTTTATAAAAAAAAAGGGTTAACCCTAGCTGGACCTGGCACCCAGACCACTTCATTAAGCTGAAGTGGTCTGGGTGCCTATAGTGGTCCTTTAATTTGCAGACATTTCCCAGTTTACAAATTTAGTCTCCCCGTCTAGAGGGCTCACTAGCCAGTCAGACTTGCATTCAGGGAAGTTAATGTAAATCTGGGTAACTGTGTTCAAGCAGGCTAACCTCTGAAAATAACCTAAGGAACGCCTGTGCTATCACCAGTTTAATGAATCCACCATGATCTTATAAGGGAACTACAAAACTACGGGGGTGAGCTCGGAACAAACAACTAAATTAGTATATATTTGAGCTGAAGGTTTTTTCTGTTGTTTTTTTCCAAATAAAATTCCCACCAGCTTTGCCAACTTCCATTAACCTGCCTAGTACCCTTTACTTTCAGTAATTATCCAATGGTGAGGAAAAGGAACCCAAGCTACAAGTCTACAACTCCCAACATGCTCAGCTAGGGACTCAGATATGGAACAGCCAGGATACTTTACCAGAACCACATCTCCCATGATGCTTTGCTAACCAGGGCGCTTTACCGGAACCACACCTCCCATGATGCTTTGCTAACCGGGACGCTTTACCGGAACCACACCTCCCATGATGCTTTGCTAACCGGGACGCTTTACCGGAACCACACCTCCCATGATGCTTTGCTAACCGGGACACTTTACCGGAACCACACCTCCCATGATGCTTTGCTAACCGGGAAGCTTTACCGGAACCACACCTCCCATGATGCTTTGCTAACCGGGAAGCTTTACCGGAACCACACCTCCCATGATGCTTTGCTAACCGGGAAGCTTGCGAACCACCTCCCCTTATTCTTTTACACTCGCCACGGGTAGCTTTGCGAACCACACCTCCCATGATGCTTTGCTAACCGGGACACTTTACCGGAACCACACCTCCCATGATGCTTTGCTAACCGGGAAGCTTTACCGGAACCACACCTCCCATGATGCTTTGCTAACCGGGAAGCTTTACCGGAACCACACCTCCCATGATGCTTTGCTAACCGGGAAGCTTTACCGGAACCACACCTCCCATGATGCTTTGCTAACCAGGGCGCTTTACCGGAACCACACCTCCCATGATGCTTTGCTAACCAGGAAGCTTTACCGGAACCACACCTCCCATGATGCTTTGCTAACCAGGAAGCTTTACCAGAACCACATCTCCCATGATGCTTTGCTAACCAGGAAGCTTTACCAGAACCACACCTCCCATGATGCTTTGCTAACCAGGGCGCTTTACCGGAACCACACCTCCCATGATGCTTTGCTAACCTGGACGCTTTACCGGAACCACACCTCCCATGATGCTTTGCTATTCTAATAAACCATGAAAGCCGCAGAGCATGACGGGACTTGTAGTTCTAAGCCGCTGTGAGAGTTCCCTTTGGGCCGGCCCAGCCGGAACAGGAAGTAGGTTGTTCGTGTCTGGGTTAATAAAGTTTATTGACGTCACCGGGGGGATTCTGGGATAATGGCGGCGCCCACGGAATGAAGTAAGAGCATTTACCGTGTTTACTGTCTGTCTGTACCGGGAGAGCCGGAAACCGCCCGAGTGGCCCTCACTGAGCGCGCAGGCCGATAGCCGTGTGTGTGTGTGTAGAGACCGATAGCCGTGTGTGTGCAGAGACCGATAGCCGTGTGTGTGTGTAGAGACCGATAGCCGTGTGTGTGTGTAGAGACCGATAGCCGTGTGTGTGTGTGTGTGTGTAGAGACCGATAGCCGTGTGTGTGTGTG
>OW240923.1:5515725-5582825 GCA_933207985.1 Pelobates cultripes | reverse complement strand
TGTGTGTTTATAGACTGTGAGATCTCTAGCTGTATATATAGAGCCCGGCTCGCTCTCTGTGTGTATATAGACTGAGAGCTCTAGCTGTGTATATAGAGCCCGGCTCGCTCTGTTTCCCTCTCTGTGTGTATATAGACTGAGTGAGATCTCTAGCTGTGTATATATAGAGCCCGGCTCGCTCTGTGTATATATATAGAGTGAGA
The DNA here is from genome assembly GCA_933207985.1 of Pelobates cultripes. Taxonomy (NCBI): domain Eukaryota; kingdom Metazoa; phylum Chordata; class Amphibia; order Anura; family Pelobatidae; genus Pelobates; species Pelobates cultripes. The sequence goes on along the minus strand of OW240923.1, from coordinate 5,582,622 downwards.
GAGATCTCTAGCTGTATATATAGAGCCCGTCAGCTTCTGTAGTGTGTATATAGACTGAGTGAGATCTCTAGCTGTGTATATATAGAGCCCGGCTCGCTCTGTGTATATATATAGACTGAGTGAGATCTCTAGCTGTATATATAGAGCCCGGCTCGCTCTGTGTGTGTATATAGACTGAGTAAGATCTCTAGCTGTATATATAGAGCCCGGCTCGCTCTGTGTATATAGACTGAGTGAGATCTCTAGCTGTATATATAGAGCCCGGCTCGCTCTGTGTATATAGACTGAGTGAGATCTCTAGCTGTATATATAGAGCCCGGCTCGCTCTGTGTATATAGACTGAGTGAGATCTCTAGCTGTATATATAGAGCCCGTCTCGCTCTCTGTGTGTATATTGACTGAGTGAGATCTCTAGCTGTGTATATATAGAGCCCGGCTTGCTCTGTTTCCCTCTCTGTGTGTATATAGACTGAGTGAGATCTCTAGCTGTATATATAGAGCCCGGCTCACTCTGTGTGTGTATATAGACTGTGAGATCTCTAGCTGTATATATAGAGCCCGGCTCGCTCTGTGTTTCCCTCTCTGTATGTATATAGACTGAGTGAGATCTCTAGCTGTGTATATATATAGAGCCCGGCTCACTCTGTGTGTGTATATAGACTGTGAGATCTCTAGCTGTATATATAGAGCCCGGCTCGCTCTGTGTGTATATAGACTGTGAGATCTCTAGCTGTATATATAGAGCCCGGCTCGCGCTCTGTGTGTATATAGACTGTGAGATCTCTAGCTGTATATATAGAGCCCGGCTCGCTCTCAGTGTGTATATAGACTGTGAGATCTCTAGCTGTATATATAGAGCCCGGCTCGCTCTCAGTGTGTATATAGACTGTGAGATCTCTAGCTGTATATATGGAGCCCGGCTCACTCTGTGTGTCTATATAGACTAAGTGAGATCTCTAGCTGTGTGTATATATAGAGTCCGGCTCGCTCTGTGTGTATATAGACTGTGAGATCTCTAGCTGTATATATAGAGCCCGGCTCGCTCTCTGTGTTTCCCTCTCTGTGTGTATATGGACTGAGTGAGATCTCTAGCTGTATATATAGAGCCCGGCTTGCTCTGTGTGTATATAGACTGAGTGAGATCTCTAGCTGTATATATAGAGCCCGGCTCGCTCTGTGTGTATATAGACTGAGTGAGATCTCTAGCTGTATATATATAGAGCCTGGCTCGCTCTGTATGTATATAGACCGAGTGAGCTCTCTAGCTGTATATATAGAGCCCGGCTCGCTCTGTGTTTACCTCTCTGTGTGTATATATAGACTGAGTGAGATCTCTAGCTGTATATATAGAGCCCGGCTCGCTCTGTGTTTGTATATAGACTGAGAGCTCTAGCTGTGTATATAGAGCCCGGCTCGCTCTGTTTCCCTCTCTGTGTGTATATAGACCGAGTGAGCTCTCTAGCTGTATATATAGAGCCCGGCTCGCTCTGTGTTTACTTCTCTGTGTGTATATATAGACTGAGTGACATCTCTAGCTGTATATATAGAGCCCAGCTCGCTCTGTGTGTATATAGACTGAGTGAGATCTCTAGCTGTATATATAGAGCCCGGCTCGCTCTGTGTGTGTATATAGACTGAGTGAGATCTCTAGCTGTATATATAGAGCCCGGCTCGCTCTGTGTATATAGACTGAGTGAGATCTCTAGCTGTATATATAGAGCCCGGCTCGTCCTGTGTTTATATAGACTGAGTGAGATCTCTAGCTGTATATATAGAGCCTGGCTCACTCTGTGTGTATATAGACTGAGTGAGATCTCTAGCTGTATATATAGAGCCCGGCTCGCTCTGTGTGTATATAGATTGAGTGAGATCTCTAGCTGTATATATAGAGCCCGGCTCACTCTGTTTCCCTCTCTGTGTGTATATAGACTGAGTGAGATCTCTTGCTGTATATATAGAGCCCGGCTCGCTCTGTGTGTGTGTATATAGACTGAGTGAGATCTCTAGCTGTGTATATATAGAGCCCGGCTCGCTCTGTGTGTATATAGACTGAGTGAGATCTCTAGCTGTGTATATATAGAGCCCGGCTCGCTCTGTGTGTATATAGACTGTGAGATCTCTAGCTGTATATATAGAGCCCGGCTCGCTCTGTATTTACCTCTCTGTGTGTATATATAGCCTGAGTGAGATCTCTAGCTGTATATATATATATATATATATATATATATATATATATATATATATATATATATATATATATATATATATATATATATATATATATATAGAGCCCGGCTCGCTCTCTGTGTGTATATAGACTGTGAGATCTCTAGCTGTATATATAGAGCCCGGCTCGCTCTGTATTTACCTCTCTGTGTGTATATATAGACTGAGTGAGATCTCTAGCTGTATATATAGAGCCCGGCTCGCTCTCTGTGTGTATATAGACTGTGAGATCTCTAGCTGTGTATATAGAGCCCGGCTTGCTCTGTTTCCCTCTCTGTGTGTATATAGACTGAGTGAGATCTCTAGCTGTATATATAGAGCCCGGCTCGCTCTGTGTGTGTATATAGACTGAGTGAGATCTGTAGCTGTATATATAGAGCCCGGCTTGCTCTGTGTGTATATAGACTGAGTGAGATCTCTAGCTGTATATATAGAGCCCGGCTTGCTCTGTGTGTATATAGACTGAGTGAGATCTCTAGCTGTATATATAGAGCCCGGCTCGCTGTGTGTGTGTATATAGACTGAGTGAGATTTCTAGCTGTGTATATATAGAGCCCGGCTCGCTCTGTTTACCTCTGTGTGTGTGTATATAGACTGAGAGCTCTAGCTGTGTATATAGAGCCCAGCTTGCTCTGTTTCCCTCTCTGTGTGTATATAGACTGAGTGAGATCTCTAGCTGTATATATAGAGCCCGGCTCGCTCTGTGTGTGTATATAGACTGAGTGAGATCTCTAGCTGTATATATAGAGCCCGGCTCGCTCTGTTTCCCTCTCTGTGTATATATAGAGTGAGTGAGATCTCTAGCTGTATATATAGAGCCCGGCTCGCTCTGTGTGTATATAGACTGAGTGAGATCTCTAGCTGTATGTATAGAGCCCGGCTCGCTCTGTATTTACCTCTCTGTGTGTATATAGACTGAGTGAGATCTCTAGCTGTATATATAGAGCCCGGCTCGCTCTGTGTATATATAGACTGAGTGACATCTCTAGCTGTATATATAGAGCCCAGCTCGCTCTGTGTGTATATAGACTGAGTGAGATCTCTAGCTGTATATATAGAGCCCGGCTCGCTCTGTGTGTGTGTATATAGACTGAGTGAGATCTCTAGCTGTATATATAGAGCCCGGCTCGCTCTGTGTGTGTATATAGACTGAGTGAGATCTCTAGCTGTATATATAGAGCCCGGCTCGCTCTGTGTGTATATAGATTGAGTGAGATCTCTAACTGTATATATAGAGCCCGGCTCACTCTGTTTCCCTCTCTGTGTGTATATAGACTGAGTGAGATCTCTAGCTGTATATATATAGAGCCCGGCTTGCTCTGTGTGTATATAGACTGAGTGAGATCTCTAGCTGTATATATAGAGCCCGGCTCGCTCTGTGTGTATATAGACTGAGTGAGATCTCTAGCTGTGTATATATAGAGCCCGGCTCGCCCTGTGTGTATATAGACTGAGTGAGATCTCTAGCTGTATATATAGAGCCCGGCTTGCTCTGTGTGTGTATATAGACTGAGTGAGATCTCTAGCTGTGTATATATAGAGCCCGGCTCGCTCTGTGTGTATATAGACTGTGAGATCTCTAGCTGTATATATAGAGCCCGGCTCGCTCTGTATTTACCTCTCTGTGTGTATATATAGCCTGAGTGAGATCTCTAGCTGTATATATATATATATATATAGAGAGCCCGGCTCGCTCTCTGTGTGTATATAGACTGTGAGATCTCTAGCTGTATATATAGAGCCCGGCTCGCTCTCTGTGTGTATATAGACTGTGAGATCTCTAGCTGTGTATATAGAGCCCGGCTTGCTCTGTTTCCCTCTCTGTGTGTATATAGACTGAGTGAGATCTCTAGCTGTATATATAGAGCCCGGCTCGCTCTGTGTGTGTATATAGACTGAGTGAGATCTGTAGCTGTATATATAGAGCCCGGCTTGCTCTGTGTGTATATAGACTGAGTGAGATCTCTAGCTGTATATATAGAGCCCGGCTTGCTCTGTGTGTATATAGACTGAGTGAGATCTCTAGCTGTATATATAGAGCCCGGCTCGCTGTGTGTGTGTATATAGACTGAGTGAGATTTCTAGCTGTGTATATATAGAGCCCGGCTCGCTCTGTTTACCTCTGTGTGTGTGTATATAGACTGAGAGCTCTAGCTGTGTATATAGAGCCCAGCTTGCTCTGTTTCCCTCTCTGTGTGTATATAGACTGAGTGAGATCTCTAGCTGTATATATAGAGCCCGGCTCGCTCTGTGTGTATATAGACTGAGTGAGATCTCTAGCTGTATATATAGAGCCCGGCTCGCTCTGTGTGTGTATATAGACTGAGTGAGATCTCTAGCTGTATATATAGAGCCCGGCTCGCTCTGTTTCCCTCTCTGTGTATATATAGAGTGAGTGAGATCTCTAGCTGTATATATAGAGCCCGGCTCGCTCTGTGTGTATATAGACTGAGTGAGATCTCTAGCTGTATGTATAGAGCCCGGCTCGCTCTGTATTTACCTCTCTGTGTGTATATAGACTGAGTGAGATCTCTAGCTATATATATATATAGAGCCCATTTCCAAACTCTGTGTGTGTATATATAGACTGTGAGATCTCTAGCTGTATATATATAGAGCCGGCTGCATTTCTGTGTGTATATAGGCTGGTAGAGATCTCTAGCTGTGTGTGTGTGTGTGTGTGTGTGTGTACCCTTATATATATATATATATATATATATATATATATGCATATATATATAACAACACATATATATATATATATATATATACTATATAGAGACAGACAGACAGACGAACATGAACGAACACTGGCTTGCTCTGTGTGTTTATAGACTGAGTGAGATCTCTAGCTGTATATATAGAGCCCGGCTCGCCCTGTGTGTATATAGACTGAGTGAGATCTCTAGCTGTATATATAGAGCCCGGCTCGCTCTGTATTTACCTCTCTGTGTGTATATAGACTGAGTGAGATCTCTAGCTAGATATATATAGCCCGGCTCGCTCTCTGTGTGTGTATATAGACTGTGAGATCTCTAGCTGTGTGTGTATATATATATATATATATATATATATAGCCCGGCTTGCTCTGTATTTACCTCTCTGTGTGTATATATAGACTGAGTGAGATCTCTAGCCTTATATATAGAGCCCGGCTCGCCCTGTGTGTATATAGACTGAGTGAGATCTCTAGCTGTATATATAGAGCCCGGCTCGCTCTGTGTGTATATAGACTGTGAGATCTCTAGCTGTATATATAGAGCCCGGCTCGCTCTGTGTGTATATAGACTGAGTGAGATCTCTAGCTGTATATATAGAGCCCGGCTCGCTCTGTGTGTATATAGACTGAGTGAGATCTCTAGCTGTATATATAGAGCCCGGCTCGTCCTGTGTGTATATAGACTGAGTGAGATCTCTAGCTGTATATATAGAGCCCGGCTCGCTCTTACTGCTGTACAGAAGAGATCAGTGTAATGGACCATTCCGTTAATGGACACTTCCTAGCTTGCGCTGGGGACCACAAGCACCGCACCGGACACCACAACCACCGCAGACTCCACAACCGCCGTAGCTTAACTGGAGTCTCGCCGTCTTCTGTCCACCCTGGATCAGCTTCTGTCTTCCAGGACCGTGTGGGGAAGACCTCCCCTCCAGGAGAGCGTAACAGGAACAAGCTCTTAGAAGAGCTAAGTGATTAAAAGCTCAAGGGAGTATACAGAGCATAGCAATCCCCAGTGTGATTATAGCAGTTCCCTCCAATAACGAGACAAGGCTACGTATTGAGGGTCAAGAAGATCTGTATTACTTGGCACCAGGGCCTTCTTTGATGCAGGTTCAACACATACAGGACCGCCCACAGGGTTTTTTAAAATAACCAATAAAGCACGTAGCATACAGTAAAACTACACCCATTCACTCCCACAAAATCCTCCCCTCTGCCTGTGATATAATTATGGTACACAATGCTTAACATAATTAACACAGGCAGGAAAAATACAGTTTTTATACATGTGCTATAACTTTAAAAATATACGTCCAATCATCAGAAACATTACATATTTAGAATCAGCACACTTTAAATGTAAACTCTCAAAAATCACACAAATCCATCCAGTGGATAAAAGGTTAGCCGGAAGTCCTTTATGACCGAACGCAAGCACATTTTCCTGCCCAAAACAGTTCCATAGATTTGGGCTGTGCGGTCAGTCTATTTCAGGCTGAAAAAAACGACTAAGTCCCATCGCCGAATGGGACTTAGTCTCTGCAGCTGAAAGTTCAGTATGGGAGAAGGTAGAGGTCAGCGGTGTTCGTGGAAATGTGCAGCTGATTTTTAGTTCCATGAATTTGGCTGCACACACCGCTGACCGTATTTGAATGAATAAAGATGGCGCCGCCACGTGTTCGTTTGCGCGAACGGCGGCCACCCAGCGTTCGGCAATTTACCTACAGCAGGCTTCCAGCCTGGGAGGTAAATTACCTGCACACTTCCACTTCTGGGTGGTCCGCCTGTGTGGTACTTGGTTCAGTAAGCCACACTTACTGAACCAAGTGGGAAATAGCCAGGAACAAAGGGTTTTAACCAGGTCTGGGGACACTGGCGACACCATCTTAAAGGGGCAGTGTCCCAAACAAGTCTGGGGACACCGTCTTAAAGGGGCCTTGTCCCAGTTTTCTGTCCCAAAAATGTGCTTAAAGGGCCAGCACCAGTCCCATAAAAAGTCCATAAGCCCCAATATGCTCACAGACTGTTCTTAAAGGGCCATACACACCCGGTCCATGGTCATGGGGGAGGAGGCTGGCAAATAGGCTCCTCCATAATCCAGGGAAGCAGGGCAATTTGTCATTTAAAGGAACAGTTACAAAAGGCATTTTGTAATAATAAGAATGCACTGTTAATCCTCTTATCTCTCTGTACAGCCAAAGTTATGTTTTTACATTAAATTCTATAATAACTGCAGTATTAGTGTGAACAAGCTGAATGACCTCTTGTTGGATAGCGGGGATCTGAGCGCACCATCGGGAAAAGTACCGCTCAGATCCCTGCACATTTAAACGAATGCCATTCGTATTACAGTGTGAGAGGAACAGGCATTGAAAGGCACGAACGGACTGGTTCCGTTGAAGTGCCAAAAGAATTATTGTCCCTAACGGTCTGGAAGTCCGGCGGTGTTCGTGCCGTTGAGTAGCCGATTTCGGTTCCAGGCACTCGACTCCGCTGAGCTTGAGGAATTAAAGATGGCCGCCGCCACGTGTTCGGTACACGAACGGCGGCTACCTGGGAACACATTAACAAGGTGGTGCATACATTGTTGCCAGACTTAATGGGAGACACACGACCCTCTTTGTGTGGTCTCCCATTCAGTACTTTGTTCTTTTAACGAACAGGGTTGAAATTCCCTGTGAAACTACTATATGAATGCTGGCGGTTTTCGTACCGCCAGCATACCAATGCCATTGAACACATACAAAACAGGCTATAACATGCGGTTAATACATATCACTTGAAGACGCCCATATACATAAAATAACTGGTAAGCAACCCTTATACCTAACATAGGCTTAAGTGGCCAGGTTTGCCACAGTGATTATCCAAGGGAGCATGCAGAGCATAGCAATCCCTTGTAGTGATATAGCAATTCCCCCAATAAGAGACAGGACTCTGGATTGAGGGTGAAGAAGAACTGACGCTTTTAATCAAACACTCTGCTTTTATGCACATTTTACACACATAGTAATGCAAAACAACCAATCAATACGTACAATACACTCAGACACTCCAAGCAGTTACATACAAAATCCTCCCCTCTGCCTGTGATACAATTATCTCAACACAATAGACTAACTTAATTATCACAGGCAGAAAATAAACAGTTTTTACAAAATATTAATAACTTCCAAAATATACATGCCATTCACATAAAACATTCATTTTCAGAATCAGCATACTTTAAACATAAACATACTCAAAAATCATACAAATCCCTCCAGTATTTAAAAAGTTGGCTGGGAGTCCTTTATGACCGACCGCAAGCATATTTTCATGCCCAAAACAGTTCCATGGATTTGGGACAGGCTAAGCTGTGTTTCCCTTTGTTTACATATAGAATGAATGCGTAGCTGTATATGTCGCCAGTCTCAATGTTCAAATATACAGACTGATTGGGATCTATAGCTGTAAATTTAAAAGGATATTCTAGGCACCAGATTAGGTTTTGGCAAATGAAGTAGTTTTGGTGTATAAATCATGCACCAGCAATATCTCTACTCCGTACTCTATCTAGGGGCTACACATCTCTAGTCACAGAATTGTTAAAAGTATCCCGGTATCTGATGTTTACACTTCTTTTATAGTACATATGTTTAATTTAGAATTCTTTTACATCCTGCTCTTTTAAAAGACATCTAGACCCTGCAGACGCCTCCTGTATTTAATGAAAGTTCAAATTACAGAGCAGGAGATGAAAGCTTCTAAAGCAAGTTAACATCTTATTTAAAATGAAACCATTTTTCATGCAGACCGTTTGAGTGACAGCCAGGGGAAGTGTGGCTAGGGCTATGTAGCGGACGTTGGGTAACCTGGCTGGTTACCTCCGGTATTAATGAATGAAGAGACCCATTTACTCCCCCAGTAACTGGACGACACACAGTTCCAGGGGTACAACAACAATTTTTTTTGGCTACACTTGACTTTATACTTTCCCCAAAGGGGTGGATCACACTTGAAGACAGGGTCCTCCCACTAGTTTAATGGAACCGAAACCCCAGTCCCTTTGTCCCTTGTATTAACATTCTAAATGAGACTTCGTGGTGGTCCCCGTTTGGGAGGTGAATGGAGTCCCTTCGTGGCGGCACTGCCGAATTGGGAGCAGGCAGCTCAGACGAACACATATAGTGAAATACATGACTAAGATAGGGAAAATACACGAAAGGGATGCTAAGACCATAACACACATCACAGAACAACCTGGTCAATTCACAGTTTAGCAGCGGTCCCGCTACAGAAACAAAAGGGGAATGACAAGCTGTCGGGGCACCAGGTAAAGACAGCACTATTCTCCGCTCTGCCCCATTCCACAGAGCCGGCCGGCTGCCCGTTCCCATGTGCGAGCTCAGTGCTGGTAGGATGGTAGGAAGTAATCACTGTTTCCTTCACTTCCTACCAGCGCATATAGACCTTCACGGGGACAGAGCAACAGTAGGGGGGAGTCTGGACCAGCAGAAGCCCACTTCCATCAGCCGCAGCCAGCCCCATTATTATGTGTATACAGTCCAGATGGATACCAGGGAAGCCACCCTCCTGCTACCACAAGGTAGGAAACAGGAGGGTAGCTAAAACAATGTTTTTTTTTTTTGTTTTTTTGTTTTTTATGTGTGTGTTATTTATATAGCGCCAGCAAATTCCATAGTGCTGTAAAATGGGATGTATATGATATGTAGCTGGATATATAGCACACAGGTGTGAGGCACAGCTGTAACCGTTAAGTAGCCCCCAAAGGCCCAATAAAATGTCCCTGCTTTTTGTCTGTAACTCACAGGGACATTTTTGTTCACTCCTTGACTGTTCCACCTTTGGAAGTTTGCGAATTGTTCACGTTGATTGAAGTTTATTTTTAAAATTTTTCTTTTTCTTTTTTACCATTCCAGGAATCCTGCATACATTGGGCAGGAATAAGACCTGTGCTGGACAAGGAGACTTTCTGACCACCGCTGCCATGGACGAAGACTTGTCTTTGCATAGGCTTGAGGGCACTGATCCATCCATGCAGGAAGGAGGTCTGGTCATGAAGAAGATGAGCCCGAGTAGTGAGCAGCATGTGTTTAAAACACCAGCTCCCCGCTCATCCCTTCTCGGCTTGGACCTACTTGCTGCCCAGAAGAGGAAAGAACGTGAAGAAAAGGAGCGACAGGAAGGTGATAAGAAGTCCAAGGTCAGCTCTAGAGACTGGGAAGGGAAAGAAAGAACCCCCGAAGGGAACGGTGACCGGGTTAGCAGGGGAGTTCACGGGGACAGGTAAGCCATGGTGATAGTAATAATAAAGCTTACTTGATGATAATTGTACAAACGTGATGATGGTGTGCGTCTCTCCCTTGGTTAAAGAATGAATCCTGTGGATTACATTTTGTTATTGCAGACATTACAGAACAGCACGTGTGGAGACTCCTTCGTATACAGGAGGGGTTAATGAAGAATACCTAGCCCGGAGCCGACAGAGAGAGCGTGATAGGAGAGAGCATGGAGTGTATGCATCGTCCAAGGATGATCGACCGCGCAGGAAGGAACGCAGCAGTAGAGATAGAGGTACCCTAAAATACTGACAATGAATTGATCTAAAGTTTTCACATTCTGCTGTTTTATGGCATAACATTCAAATCTATCCCTCTGATAGATGATCGCAGCAGACGTAGCCGGTCGGAGAGAGACAGCGGTTCTGAGAGGAGTTCGAGACGTTGTGAACCTGAAAGTCCAAGGCACAGACCGAGAGGTATGTCCTTTGGGGTCTCTTAACTATGAACCATTTTACATTGCTCTTACTGTGTGCCAATAACATATCCCCCTTTATTGCTATGCAGACTCCTCCACACCCTCTCGCTCTGGATGGGAAGAGGATGACAGTGGGTACGGAGGCTCTCAGCGCTCTCACTGGGAGTCTCCCTCTCCAACGCCATCAAACAGAGACTCTGAGCGCAGTCACCGCAGTGAACGTAGTGAACGTGAGAGCTCAAGGAGGGAACGGTAAGTAAAAATGATTGGAGAGTGCACGTGGATGCAGTGACAAAATACAAACAGACTGAGCAGATAACCATGAACTCCTAAACAAATGCCTTTATTTACAATTAAAAAGGATGGGTACCGAGTGTGTGCTCGGGTTTGTAAAATATCTCATTACCTCATATACATTATTTATTTTTTTGAGTAAATGTAAGACTCAAAGGTTAGCTTAATTGGAGGCCCATAGTGTTTAGTTAAAATATGATATAATATTGTTGGGATAAAATCATTGAATAAATGGCATTTCCCAAATTGATAGACGGTCAAGTTTTTCCATTATTTGATAAGATGCTAGAAAGGGTTCGGTATTTCTTTGTTGGTTTGCCAAGAGCTGATAAGATAAATCAAAGGTACGTAACTGTATATCCTGGCACCTGTTCAAAAGGAAGAGGGTCTGCCAACGTAGATCTGCTTTTTAAAAAGACTTTCACAGTTTTATTCTTGTTATAATTGGGTTTCAAATCTGAGACCGTATTAAAAAGGCATCAATGTCTATCCCCCCACAGGGTTAATCCAGCCTCTAGTGGCTGTCTCATTGACAGCCGCTAGAGGGCTTCCGCGCTTCTCACTGTGATTTTCACAGTGAGAAGACGCCAGTGTCCATAGGAAAGCATTGGTACATGCTGTCCACACTCTGCACATTGTCATTGGCTTGATTTCTTAATTTTGCAGTTTTGGGAAGAACCAATATGCTGAGGACTCTCCACTACCCACGCCATCCTACAAGTTCAATGAATGGGCATCTGAGAGACGTCATCTTGGTTCCACCCCGCGGCTCTCGCAGGGAAGAGGTAATGAATGGTTGCTTGGGCAAGTGAGACTGCAACGTCAGGGCCTTGATTTTAGTGGAGTTGAGCTGAAGTCATTTCTTGTTTTAAAAACCTCCACATAACATTGAATATGCCAACTTTGTCAATGGTAAGGAGGGTCAGCACATGCGAGGAGTTTGATTGTGGATCTCGTCTATAGCAAAGTTAAAGGGTTACTCCAACCACCATGACTACTTCAGTGATTTAGAAGTGATCATGGTGGTAGGAGTCTGGATGTGCAGTTTCTGCTTGAAACACTGCACATCCAGAGGTATTTTTAATTGTGTGCCGGGGGTTAGTTGCAGCCCCAGCGCATGTGACATTGGCAGCCCAAAACTCTTGCCTGATGTCAATTCTGTGTATAAAAAATGTCTATCCCCCCACAGATTTTATTGCAATTGGTGTGGGGGAGGGGGACCTCCTCCGTAAGGCTCAGGTCATTTCACCTCTTGCTACAAAGGGTTAAAGTAACACTTTTTTAGTTTTTATTTATATATGACCACTCTTTCCTTGAGTTTGTGTGTCTGTCTCATTCCCTTTGCGATTAAGCCATGTTCTACAACGCTACATAGTTTACATTTTCCTAAACTTATGATTTGTCCGTGAGTTTTAATACATGCGTGTAGCTGTTCTGTATATTGAGCTTGGTTTACAATGATTATTGTCCTGTAGGGAAGCAGGACACAGAGGAGGACGGAATTAACTTTATGTCAGACGACGATCGCCAGCAATGGGAGGAGGATCAAAGGGTGAGCATAAAAAATAAAAATAAAAAGTACTCTCCTTATGTTTATATCATGGTATTCTCCTGCCCCCTGGTGGTCACAATCTGCTTCTAATTCTTCCAGCAAGCTGACAGAGACTGGTATATGATGGATGAAGGATTTGATGAGTCTCACAATGCCCTGAGCGCCACGTCTCAGGAATATGTGAAGAAGAGAGAGCAGCTCCTGCAGAAACAGAACCACAAGAGAGTGTCTGCTCAGAGGAGACAGATTAATGAGGTAAATAATGTCCACACATTTCATTATTCTGATTGGTTTGCACTTTCTTCTGTGTAAAACAAAATTCTTTCTTTCAGGATAACGAGCGCTGGGAAACTAATCGTATGCTCACCAGTGGCGTGGTCCAGAGGCTGGAAGTAGATGATGATTTTGAAGAGGATAATGCAGCTAAAGTGCATCTTCTGGTCCATAACCTGGTCCCTCCCTTTCTGGATGGACGCATCGTGTTTACTAAGCAGGTATAATAGCCTGTGTTCTAACTGGTCCTGAAATATGTCTATAGAGCTTGGGTTGGAGAGGATAATTGTGGCTCTAAAGCAGATATATAGATCCTAAGTGGGGCTTGCTGATAGGTAGACATGTGTTGTTTCTATGTTTGTGTCTGTGTACGTCCTGCAGTTGTTTCTATGTTTGTGTCTGTGTACGTCCTGCAGTTGTTTCTATGTTTGTGTCTGTGTACGTCCTGGAGTTGTTTCTATGTTTGTGTCTGTGTATGTCCTGGAGTTGTTTCTATGTTTGTGTCTATGTCCTGCAGTTGTTTCTATGTTTGTGTCTATGTCCTGCAGTTGTTTCTATGTTTGTGTCTGTGTATGTCCTGCAGTTGTTTCTATGTTTGTGTCTGTGTATGTCCTGCAGTTGTTTCTATGGATGTGTATGTGTAATGGAGCTCACTGTACCCCTGGCTGGGTACCTCCGCCAAGGACCGCTTCCATGCTGGCACAGGGGACAAACGGCAGTACCCCTGCCCTAGTTGCCATGGCTTGACTGGGGTCCTGGAACTGCTCCCTCCTGGAGTCGAATGGGTAACTCGCTCTATCAACCCTCGGCACTGGACGACACTCAGTCCTGGGAGCTCTAGTCCTTACAAGGACTTTCCATGTTGAATCCTCCACACTGGAACAGTGACTAGCTGTTTCCTCTCAAAGTAACCAGACGACATATAGTTCTGGGAGTACAAGCTGGAATGTTTTAATCTGGTCAGATGACCTGCTTTTATACAATTTCAGTCAGGAACTGAACTAACCCAATTATCTCCAGACGCAAAAACCCCACAATTCAGACATCCCCAAAATACCTTAAAAATATCTAAAAAACCCCCATAAAAGTTGCATCCCCTGATAGCCCCGATATTGGTGACCAACCAAAAATCACCCAGATTGGTTCAGGGGTTCAAGAATTTCCGGGAAGTCCTAATTTGACTGACTGCACACGACACTCCTGCCCAAAACAGTTCCATAAGATCAGGATAATGGTCGGACTAGTTCGCTAGTTTAAACCGAACAAACTACCGAACATAGTCAATATTCTTACCCTGGAGCTTGTTTCCCTTGTTCGTGGGAACATTTCCACCAAACCGTGTCTTCCTAAGTGTTCTAAAACCGAACACAGGTGATGCTGGAAGTTTAGCGGTGTCCTGGAGTTTCTGTGTCCGTTTTTAGTTCCATGAACTCGATGACCAAACACCGCTGCCTGTGTTCATGCGAACAAGATGGCCGACACCTCGTGGTCGCCCGTAGGAAATGTGGCCACCCAGACGAACACTTAGAACACTGAAGTGGAAATTGCTACAAAGTAGCAACTAGGCTTAACAAGCTCCCGGTTGGTCTCCGGTTCGTGTGGCTATTAGGTTCTCGAACCATATAGTCCAAATACAAATATTACAGGGCCCATAGTCTGTGGGCAGGAGGCTGGCGAGCAGGCAAACTTGCATGGACAGGGGAGTTTGTCACAATATGTCCTGGAGTTGTTTCTTTGTTTGTGTCTGTGAATATCCTGGAATTGTTTCTATGTTTGTGTCTGTTGCTTTGTTTGTGTCTGTGTATGTCCTGGAGTTGTATGCTTTGTGATTTACCATGAAATGCCGTATGGGGTTTATATCTGTATTTCTAACTCTACGTTTCACACATCCAGCCTGAGCCAGTGATTCCAGTGCGTGACCCGACATCTGATATGGCGATTATCTCTCGCAAAGGCAGCCAGCTGGTCCGCAAGCACCGTGAGCAGAAGGAGCGCAAAAAGGTAAGGAACTGAGTCGCAATTTGTTGTCATCAGAGTGGTTAAGATGCCACGTGTGCCTGTTAAACTTGGGTTTATCTCTGTTGTAGGCACAGCACAAGCACTGGGAACTGGCCGGGACAAAGCTCGGGGACATTATGGGGGTCAAGAAACAGGAGGACGAGCCTGAAAAGCCAGCTACAGAAGATGGGGCTGTGGATTACAAGTATGTGTTTGTTTAAATTGTGCCAGGGATGATAATTCATATAAACAATGAGAGAAACATACTGATTCTTGTTATAAAAGATTCTTTGTATTTTATGTCAATAACTAGCAACCAACAATCTGCTCTATTTTTGTTTGTCAATGACTAATGATCGTATTTTTCCTTGTAGAACGGAGCAGAAGTTTGCAGATCACATGCGAGAGCGCAGCGAAGCGAGTAGCGATTTCTCCCGTAAGAAGAGTCTCATGGAACAAAGGCAGTTTCTGCCCATTTTTGCTGTGCAGCAGGAGTTGCTTACAATCATCAGGTAAATCGTCTGTGTCTGTTTGTGAGCATGAGCGTGCGTGTGCGTATTCCCATTTGGGATTCACTTATTTCACACTCCAACATTTTCTCACTTGCAGAGACAATAGCATTGTCATTGTTGTTGGGGAAACAGGCAGTGGAAAGACTACCCAGTTGACGCAGTACCTCCATGAAGATGGGTACACAGATTACGGAATGATTGCTTGCACACAGCCCCGTAGGGTGGCCGCTATGTCTGTGGCAAAGCGTGTCAGTGAAGAAATGCAGGTTGGCCTCGGAGAGGAGGTGGGCTATGCCATCCGATTTGAAGACTGCACTTCAGAGAAGACCCTAATTAAGTACATGACTGATGGCATCCTTTTGCGTGAATCTTTGCGTGAAGCCGATCTCGATCACTATAGTGCTGTTATCATGGACGAGGCACATGAGCGCTCACTGAACACAGACGTGCTTTTTGGACTGTTGCGTGAGGTAAAACCCACAGTCTATAACGCTAGCTGCTTCCCTCCCCACTTGCTATGTGACGCTGTCCCTTCCCCTCGCTATGTGACGCTGTCCCTTCCCTTCGCTCTGTGACGCTGCGCCCCTCCTTCGCTCTGTGACGCTGCGCCCCTCCTTCGCTCTGTGACGCTGCGCCCCTCCTTCGCTCTGTGACGCTGCACCCTCTCCCACCCCGCCCCTCGCTCTGTGACGCTGGCTGTACCCCCCTCACCCTTTGTAATGCTGTGTCTCTTCTAGGTGGTTACTCGCCGTTCAGACTTGAAGTTAATTGTTACTTCGGCCACAATGGATTCTGAGAAATTTGCTGCTTTTTTTGGTAATGTCCCTATTTTCCATATTCCGGGACGGACTTTCCCTGTTGACATCCTATTCAGCAAGGTGAGAGATGTATATTGTGATTGGTTTGTTTCCTCACTGCATCTTCACCTTCTTTAACCCTGTATCCCTGAATGTTCATGTTTCCCACGCTGCGTCTGTGCCTTTTTCTGTATTTCTTTCATCTGTTTATAATTGTCCACAATTCTTCTCCAAGTAGTTTTAGTGTCTCATCCTTTTTCTTGGAGTTACTTTTTACCTCTACTCTTTTTACCACTAACCCTATCCTCTTCCTTATATTCTTTTCTTCTTTCCCAAATAACCATTCTCTTTCTCTATTTTTCCTTCCTTCTTCCTGTCTCACTGCTGTTTGTGCTGTTCAAGCCGTCCTTATCTTACTCTGTTTTTACTTCTTCCCTCCTCGGCCATGTCCCCCTTGCTGGACTCCCAGCTGATCCCCCAGTGGTTTCTTAGATATGGTTTTCAATGTGTGTATCTTGTCTTGTCTCCCATCACCACCTGTTCTAACACCCTCTATTCCTATTGTATTCATCTTCTCCCGTAATCCAAATATTTCACTCTGCATCGTCTCTGCAGACGCCCCAGGAGGATTATGTGGAAGCTGCTGTGAAACAAGCGTTGCAAATCCATCTCTCTGGAGCTGCGGGTGACATTCTGATCTTCATGCCTGGCCAGGAAGACATTGAGGTGAGCAGCTCCTACAAGATTTACAGAGCCCCATGGGTAGTTCCCACTGTGCCCCCATTACATGTTACTTTAAAGGACCACTATAGGCACCCAGACCACTTCAGCTTAATGAAGTGGTCTGGGTGCCAGGTCCAGCTAGGGTTAACCCTTTTTTCCATAAACATAGCAGTTTCAGAGAAACTGCTATGTTTATGTTAGGGTTAATCCAGCCTCTAGTGGCTGTCTCTTGACAGCCGCTAGAGGCGCTTGCATGCTTCTCACTGTGATTTTTCAAAGTGAGAAGATGCCAGCGTCCATAGGAAAGCATTGTAAATGCTTTCCTATGAGACTGGCTGAAAGCACGCGCAGCTCTTGCCGCGCATGCGCATTCAGCCGAAGAGGAGGAGAGCTCCCTGCCTGGCGCTGGAGAAAGAGGTAAGTTTAACCCCTTCCTCTCCATCCAGCCCGGCAGGAGGGTGAGCACCTCAGGGCACCCTTGTGCCAGGAAAACAAGTGTTTTCCTGGCACTCTAGTGGTCCTTTAACAAAGCAATCTTTCCAATGTCTGTTTTACCTCCAGGTAACATCAGACCAGATCGTCGAACGCTTGGAAGAGTTGGAGAGTGCTCCACAGCTAGCTGTGCTTCCAATCTACTCCCAGCTGCCCTCCGACCTGCAGGCCAAGATCTTTCAGAAGGTAGGTGGTCATCAGACAGACATTGCACTGTTCTGGTCAATGCATTTGTTCAGGCTGTGCTAGCAGGGAGCAGGTTTTACCAGTACCCAAAGCTCACATAATAAGGCACTGCTTCTCATACACTCAGATTAATCCATTAATATACCCATTCAGTAACCGTTATCTATAAAATGTGCACATTTATTGTGTATATAAAATGACATCAGAAATAATAATAACCAAGTATTTAACCAGGAAAGGTACATTCAGATTACTCTGGTTTAGGGATTGACCGATATTGATTTTTGAAAAAAACATTTTTTAGAGCCGATAATCTGTGAACTTTCAGGCCGATAGCCGATAATTTACCGATAGCGATATTCTGTACATTTACCATTTTGAAAAAAAATAAACTATTTCTACACAAATCTGTTAACTGAACATGTTTGTTATTATTATTTTATTTTTTTGCAAATTTTTTTTTAATTAAGGTAAATGCACAAAATATACATCAGTCAGAATTTGTAGTGTGTGTGTATAGTATTTGCAGTGTGTTTGTGTAGGTATGTAATGTGTGTAAAATGGGGAGGGCTTTTTTTTTATTTTTTATTATTTTAACCCCTTAAGGACACATGACATGTGTGACATGTCATGATTCCCTATTATTCTAGAAGTTTGGTCCTTAAGGCGTTCATTTTGTTTTAGTCCCCCCTCCCTGCTTCTTACCTAGCCAGGGATATGGCATTCCCTGGGGGGCCCGCCACACACTCTAACTTACCTTACCTTACTTACTCAGTTCCTCTCCATGTGGGACTTCTCAGTGTTTGAAATGTCATGCGTGTGTTCTGTCAATGACACTTAACTTGGGCAGTGATATTAAATAGTCTCTCTTGCTAGGCTAAGGGAGTTTTATTTAGTGATCTAGGGCCTGTGCTTTGGTTTTACAATATGAGCAGGGGTCAAAGGCTTTCTTTTCTGACGTTTTAACCAAGTACATCGGATTAAAAAGCATACAGAAGGCAGTGTCCCTTTAATAATCTAAACCCACCCAGTATAACTGTAACCTAACCTACACAGTGCATCTAACGTGAGTGGGAGCCTGGAGTGTCCCTTTAATAATATAAACCCACCCAGTATAACTGTAACCTACACAGTGCACCTAACGTGTGTGGGAGCCTGGAGTGTCCCTTTAATAATATAAACCCACCCAGTATAACTAACTGTAACCTAACCTACACAGTGCATCTAACGTGTTTGGGAGCCTGGAGTGTCCCTTTAATAATATAAACCCACCCAGTATAACCAACTGTAACCTAACCTACACAGTGCATCTAATGTGTTTGGGAGCCTGGAGTGTCCCTTTAATAATATAAACCCACCCAGTATAACCAACTGTAACCTAACCTACACAGTGCATCTAACGTGTGGGAGCCTGGAGTGTCCCTTTAATAATATAAACCCACCCAGTAACTAACTGTAACCTAACCTACACAGTGCATCTAACGTGTGTGAGAGCCTGGAGTGTCCCTTTAATAATATAAACCCACCCAGTATAACTAACTGTAACCTAACCAACACAGTGCACCTAACGTGTGTGGGAGCCTGGAGTGTCCCTTTAATAATATAAACCCACCCAGTATAACTAACTGTAACCTAACCTACACAGTGCATCTAACATGTGTGGGAGCCTGGAGTGTCCCTTTAATAATATAAACCCACCCAGTATAACTAACTGTAACCTAACCTACACAGTGCACCTAACGTGTGTGGGAGCCTGGAGTGTCCCTTTAATAATATAAACCCACCCAGTATAACTAACTGTAACCTAACCTACACAGTGCACCTAACGTGTGTGGGAGCCTGGAGTGTCCCTTTAATAATATAAACCCACCCAGTATAACCAACTGTAACCTAACCTACACAGTGCATCTAACGTGTGTGGGAGCCTGGAGTGTCCCTTTAATAATATAAACCCACCCAGTATAACTAACTGTAACCTAACCTACACAGTGCATCTAACGTGTGTGGGAGCCTGGAGTGTCCCTTTAATAATATAAACCCACCCAGTATAACTAACTGTAACCTAACCTACACAGTGCATCTAACGTGTGTGGGAGCCTGGAGTGTCCCTTTAATAATATAAACCCACCCAGTATAACTAACTGTAACCTAACCTACACAGTGCATCTAACGTGTGTGGGAGCCTGGAGTGTCCCTTTAATAATATAAACCTACCCAGTATAACTAACTATAACCTAACCTACACAGTGCATCTAACGTGTGTGGGAGCCTGGAGTGTCCCTTTAATAATATAAACCCACCCAGTATAACTGTAACCCAACCTACACAGTGCATCTAACGTGTGTGGGAGCCTGGAGGGTCCCTTTAATAATATAAACCCACCCAGTATAACTAACTGTAACCTAACCTACACAGTGCATCTAACGTGTGTGGGAGCCTGGAGTGTCCCTTTAATAATATAAACCCACCCAGTATAACTAACTGTAACCTAACCTACACAGTGCACCTAACGTGTGTGGGAGCCTGGAGTGTCCCTTTAATAATATAAACCCACCCAGTATAACTAACTGTAACCTAACCTACACAGTGCATCTAACGTGTGTGGGAGCCTGGAGTGTCCCTTTAATAATATAAACCCACCCAGTATAACTAACTGTAACCTAACCTACACAGTGCACCTAACGTGTGTGGGAGCCTGGAGTGTCCCTTTAATAATATAAACCCACCCAGTATAACTAACTGTAACCTAACCTACACAGTGCATCTAACGTGTGTGGGAGCCTGGAGTGTCCCTTTAATAATATAAACCCACCCAGTATAACTAACTGTAACCTAACCTACACAGTGCACCTAATGTGTGTGGGAGCCTGGAGTGTCCCTTTAATAATATAAACCCACCCAGTATAACCAACTGTAACCTAACCTACACAGTGCATCTAACGTGTGTAGGAGCCTGGAGTGTCCCTTTAATAATATAAACCCACCCAGTATAACTGTAACCTAACCTACACAGTGCACCTAATGTGTGTGGGAGCCTGGAGTGTCCCTTTAATAATTTAAACCCACCCAGTATAACTAACTGTAACCCAACCTACACAGTGCCTCTAACGTGTGTGGGAGCCTGGAGTGTCCCTTTAATAATATAAACCCACCCAGTATAACTAACTGTAACCTAACCTACACAGTGCATCTAACGTGTGTGGGAGCCTGGAGTGTCCCTTTAATAATATAAACCCACCCAGTATAACCAACTGTAAGCTAACCTACACAGTGCACCTAACGTGTGTGGGAGCCTGGAGTGTCCCTTTAATAATATAAACCCACCCAGTATAACCAACTGTAAGCTAACCTACACAGTGCACCTAAGTAGTAGTTCTGATTGCCCTGTTGAAGTCTACACAGTCTATGACTCAGAATGAGTAGAACATAATTTCCCAGGTGACTGTTTGCATTGGATAAGAGACAAACACATACTTTTTGATACATTGCTTAAAGTACAAGGAAAATGTGTGATGCCCATAAGTGGGGACCTTTCAATGTTTTGATAATGTAACCTGCACCTTGATTTTGATCTCTGCAGGCTCCTGATGGTGTGAGGAAATGCATTGTGGCTACAAACATTGCAGAGACCTCTCTCACAGTGGATGGGATCATGTTTGTGGTGGATTCTGGGTATTGCAAGCTGAAGGTTAGTGCATGTTATCCTTGTTTGTCATCCGTCCATGTCTATAAGCTCTAACAGATTAGTTACCTTGTCAGGTGGATTTTGATGCAGATTAAATTATATTTGTAAACTGTCACACTGAGTGATCTGGATCTTTTACTTTGTGATCGGTCTCCGCTCTGTGCTGGGCAGATATGTATGGTTAGCGTGTTAATAAATCTATTGGCACCAACAATGTGGACAATGTTCGTTTCATCTGCAGGTGTTTAATCCACGCATCGGCATGGACGCTTTGCAAATTTACCCCATCAGTCAGGCGAACGCCAACCAGCGCTCGGGTAGAGCTGGCAGAACGGGCCCCGGACAGTGCTTCAGGTGGGTTTCTGATCCTACACCCTCCCTGCTTGTGGCACAGCTGTAGCTGTTGAGGTTATTAACACTTAATAGAAGCAGTTCATGCACCTTTTAATTGATGATGTTGTAATATTAACAGTATCTGTATAGACCAGGATGTCACTGAGATTTCACGCTAATTCCTGGTCGTTCTATTGTTCTTTATCAGGTTTATTCACGTAGTGAATTTCATATTTAGGGTGAAAGCAGCCGATTTGGAAGCATAGCTGACTTAGAGGATGTTTCCAGTTTAGCTTTTTTACCCTTGAAATCTCACATTGGTGAATAACGCTGTTAGTCATTGGTTTGTGCGTGGCGGTATCCTGCAGTCCAGGCTCTCAGAGTAGGCTTGGTGCGCAGTGCGTTCTCGGTAACCTGGTCTGCAGTGTGTTTCCTGCCAGGTCCTACATGATGGTAATAAGTATCTGATGGGAAGATCCACACAGACGTCCTGTACTTTCTACCCTGATAGGAGAGCACAAAGTAGGGGCAGCCTAAGACTTCATTTTCCACTAATCCGCTCCTAAACAAATTATGTTTTAGATCAATTTGTATGTCGTTTTGTTAATTACTGTTCTTTCACCCTGGCAGGCTGTATACTCAGAGCGCCTATAAGAATGAGCTGCTCTGTACTACGGTTCCAGAAATCCAACGGACAAATCTTTCTAATGTGGTTCTGCTGCTCAAATCCCTGGGAGTCCAAGACCTGCTCCTCTTCCATTTCATGGATCCCCCTCCAGAAGACAATATGCTCAATTCCATGTATCAGCTGTGGATCCTCGGGGCCCTTGATAATACAGGTAAAGCTAAGCTCCAGTTTAACACATTGCTCACTATGTATTTTATTACTGTAGCTGCCTGGACCCCTTAACAACATCTCCCCCTTTCTCCAGGTTCTCTCACCTCCACCGGCCGCCTCATGGTTGAGTTTCCGCTGGATCCAGCTCTTTCTAAGATGCTGATTGTGTCATGTGATATGGGCTGCAGTTCTGAGATCCTCATCGTGGTGTCTATGCTGTCTGTGCCAGCTATATTCTACCGTCCTAAGGTATTGCTGGGGGCAGTAGGGTTTTTACCAGTTCATTCAGAATATTGGGGTAACTGGGAAAATATGTGCTATTTCTCATCCATGACATTCTAACATTTCTCAGGGACGGGAGGAGGAGAGTGATCAGGTTCGAGAGAAGTTTGCTGTCCCTGAAAGTGACCACTTGACATTTTTAAATGTCTTCCTTCAGTGGAAAAACAACAATTACTCGAGCGGGTGGTGCAACCAACATTTTATCCATGCCAAGGCCATGCGCAAGGTGAGTGCCTCCTCCAGCCATTACAATGAATAGTGTGCCAAACGTGACATTACAACATGCTTCAGGACCAGTTTGTGGAAGAGATACGTGCCGATAAATGCCTAATCTAAAATGTGGGTCTGTGCCCTACCTACCTGCTATCTTTGCTTTGTCCATGATGTAACTTACCAATCCCTGTTTTTCCAGGTTCGTGAAGTGCGTGCACAGCTGAAAGACATTATGGTGGCCCAGCGGATGTCCCTTTCTTCCTGCGGCTCGGACTGGGATGTAGTGAGGAAGTGCATTTGCGCGGCCTACTTTCACCAAGCCGCTAGGCTCAAGGTAAAAAAAAAAATACCCAGCTGGGGGGAGGGCTGTATATGGGAGGGTTGGGGCTATCGGAAAATGGTCATCTTATATCGCTGCTTTTTCCCAGGGGATTGGTGAATACGTGAATGTACGCACAGGAATGCCATGTCACTTGCACCCAACAAGCTCCCTCTTTGGAATGGGTTACACACCGGACTATATTGTGTACCATGAGCTGGTGATGACCACAAAGGTAAGTGGATCATTGTTTGATGGTTACATGATGTCTATAGTGGAGGTAAATACTTGTCACACTTCCAGGGACAGCTGTGCCAGGTGCAGATTAATTAGATCACATGGCATCAGGCTGTGATTTGTAGTCTGGTTTTCTTTTCAATTTGCCCTTTATAGTTGCTTTAAGATGAATGACAATGTGAATTGAACCTGTTTTAAGCCGTTCCCAGTGTGCTATCCTTTTAAATAGCCACTAGAGAGCAGTCTGCTGGGTTTCACTGATCTGATTTAAAGGAACACAACACCTAAAGCACTCTGGCTTAGCAGTTCATGCAGGCTTGCTTTCAATATGCATTTCCTCGTAGTGAAAATTCAGCACAGTTGCTTTGCATGATATGGTATTAATCTCTTAAAGGGCAAGCGTATTAAATGTATGGATTAGCTATTTATCGATATAGATTTTATTTTAGTACTCTAATTACTGTACTCTGTGTTCTATTGAAACGGCATCACATTGGTTTTATTTTAGCCACGGTGAGTTTAGTGATACAGGAAACCGTGATTTCATCTCCTCTTTTGGTCCACGTCGGTTCAGTTAGGGTTGGACACACATCTCTTATTAATGGAAAGCACACAAAGTATTGCCTAGTGTTAGTACATTCCAAATCCTGCAGCATATGAATGCTACACACTGCAGGGAAGGACTTTAAATGTAAGACCAAATAGGAAGACTATTTGTCCACACACCCCTGACCAGGCAGGCACAGCCCACAGAGGTATTAGTACAGAGCAGGGGGGGCTGGACATTGGACTGACCGTGATACTGTCATTTTAATAAGCCTACTCTGTCATTAGAAAATCAGGTTCTTACATCGCTGTCTGTAGTCACACTATCTAGGCCTGGCACCTACAATACTCAAGGCTTTCTCTGTGTCACTCTGTTAACATGGGGCTAGTTAATCCCTTGTTTGATGTAAACATTTACAACTAGGATATCAGACTTGCAGCATTTTTTTTTCCCGTATTGGATATAATACCCATTGGGTTCACTGCAGTCTGATTACATTTTATTATCAAACTTGCTTTAATGAAAGTGATCTGGATAACGAATAATGGCACCACGTTTTCATAGTGTTTGCTAGGTAGGAAAGTGTTATTATTGACCACCATGACCCCGCTGGCTGTATTACACGCTGTTGATATAAAGTGCTATGTTTGTGTTCCTGTAGGAGTACATGCAGTGTGTCACCGCTGTGGATGGGGAATGGCTGGCTGAATTGGGTCCAATGTTCTACAGCATCAAACATGCTGGCAAATCCAGACAGGTAAGTGTTAATATATCCTCTCCTGGCTAATGGTCACACACTCCGCACCGAGGCCCTAACTCACTGCTCCTTCACCTACCAGGAAAACAGACGCAGAGCGAAAGAGGAAGTGTCCATCATGGAGGAGGAGATGATCATGGCTGAGGAACAGTTGCGATCGAGGAGAGAGGAGCAGGAGAAGAAGAGCACACTGGGCAGTACGAGGTGGGTTTAACTTTATTATCCAACTACAAAATCGAGACTGTGCAAAGATTCATCATTGGGGAACTTAAAAACCAAAGTGGGCAATCGGGAGGGATATTTGCCTGGTCTCATGCTTCTTTCTTTACTACAGGCAATATGGGGTCAAGTTCTGTTTAACGGTGCTGATTTTATAGAGTCACGGCCACTGGTAATGGATCGGAGTTTGGTGCCTGTTCATATATATCCCTTTAAAGTGTCCAGCCCCCCGAATCCAGAATTCCTGACGTATAATTAATACCACATAGGGATTTATTCACCAAGTGCTGAATTAATGTCAGCCTTACTGCTGAGTGAATAGTTTCGTTTTTTTTGGCCATATTGATGGATGTTAAAAGTGAACCAATCATCTGCAAATGCTAAAAATACTGTAAACTCTGTTCCTGTTGTGCTGGTGCTTGGAAGTACACTGCATGCGAAGCTAACACACATCCATGTTTTAGGACTGTGCCATCATATCCCATGTATGTCAGAATAATAACTGTGTAAAATGGATTCAGACCAGATAACAGGTTTGTTAATGTGCACATTGCAAGACTAACAGTATGGATCAGGGATCACAAAATGTAAATATCCCTGAAAGCCCAAAATGCTTAGAGTACCTGTGTCAGGCTAGTATATACACAAATATGGGCAGTACACACGTTTAAGCATTGTTTTTCATTTAAATCTTTCAATGCTATTTAATACCCCCATATCATATTCAAAATGTGGGTATTTATTCACACTTTATGGCCATACTGTGTTTTAGTCCACTTTTTTTTTTCCCAAAGTACTCAAATATCCATTTTTTTTTTTTCATTTGCTTATTAAATGAATCTGGTGGCCAGACTGCAATTCTCGTGTAGAGTCTGGTTTATTTACCCCGAGTTATTGAGACATTCATTGGAGTGGTTATGGTGTTAATAGTTTGGGTTAGGACAAAAATACAGTGCTTACAGCCTTGTTTACGTGAAAGTAAATTCAAACCATTAGCCATCGATGATAAAGGAATTCTTGGTTCATTGCTCCCCAAATCATATAATAAATTAAACTTCTGTATTTGTTAAGTGGCACGTACTGGAGGATGACACTCTCAAACCTATTGTGATCTAATCAGCACTTCATTGAGTGTTAACGGTGTCCCTTAAAGACTATCTTTATTTAAACTAGGATCTGTTAAATGATTGGATTTGTCCAGGTGATGCTGCAAACTGCTACACTTGTGCAAAACATAATTTTAGTGGCTTTGTCACAATTCAAAATCCTTTTAAATCCACACACACATTGATTTGACTGGTTGTAGATTAAAATGATTTTTTGAGGACAAACCATCTGAAACTAATTTTTACGCGAGTCTATAAATGACGTTAACAGAAGGACCAATGCAGGACTGCCATGGCTGACCTGTGCCAATTCTGTATAAAAATTAGTAGTTTCTTCTAGAGCCACATCTAGTAAATTATCTCTGGAATTGGAGATCCACGTGGCTGTTGATGCCGTTTAACTAATAACAGTTGGTATTTGAATTATATAGCCTCTCTTGTTTTAGAATACAGTA
Source organism: Pelobates cultripes (assembly GCA_933207985.1). Taxonomy (NCBI): domain Eukaryota; kingdom Metazoa; phylum Chordata; class Amphibia; order Anura; family Pelobatidae; genus Pelobates; species Pelobates cultripes. The sequence continues at coordinate 5,556,096 of OW240923.1, read as the reverse complement.
TACGTTAAACCTTTGTTTATAATTTTTCCCCTGTAGGGCTGCCAAGATTTATACCCCTGGAAGAAAAGAGCAGGTGGATCCTGGAACCCCAAGACGCACCCCTGCACGTTTCGGGCTGTGACCCATTTATCCGTGTCCTGATTGCTGCGTGGGTAAAGCCAGTGACAGTTTCTGGGACTTTTTGGCTTCTGTTCTAAGAGGGAAAGGGGTTCAGTCATTTGTTTATTGTAAAGTGGAATAATGTTATTTTTAAGCAATAATGTATTCGTTTTGGTTTTTTTTTTTTTGGTCTGGACGTGGAATAATTATTTTTACATAACATGATGCTAAATACATACAGACTCAGAGTGCTTCTTAAATTTGGGTCCATTTGCATATAATATCCAGTATAGACAGTACTGACGGTTGTTAACATGATAATTAACTCCTAACGAGTTTCGTAATGTCAGAGGCAGTCCCACAACAAGTGGATCAGTTGGCTTATCGGCAGCTTTCGCTGCGTGAAGCCAATTTAAGTGCTGTATATTGACTAAAAGGCAACTGTTAAATGCTAATTATTGATTTCCCTGCAATGCTGACTGGATGAAGTGTAGCTCTGGGATTCTGGCTTGGCCTCCGCTGTATGCGGAGGTAATATTGTCATCACAAAGACGGCCAGGTCATAGTTTGCTCATTCACGGCAACTGCAACGGTCTAACCATAGTAGACATTTCTTAATAGATTCATTGGATTTTACAGATTTCTATGCCTTGTCTGAGATGGGAAGAACACCATTATATTATAGGATCATTATAAAAACCATGATTAATTTATTACAAACAGTTTTATAAATATTGTAAAAATGTACAGAAAAATTTCAGCATGATTGCCAGTGCCCATAGATGTACAACTAATTCACAGTGCCAGTGTAGGTTGGAATCTCTCACTTTAACCATAACTGAGCAAGCTCTGAGGTGGTAAACGGTCAGTGACCTGCACGTGGTTTTGTCCTCAAGTTTCCATCACTAGTAAACGCCCGCCGTGCAGACCGTAGAGACCTGAACAGAACAAGAATCTTTTAGTGACAAACACGATAAAAGCAGAACAAATATTACTCTGATTGATTCTCACCCTGGCTCCTCCGTAGCAGCACGGCTGACGCTCTGACGTTCGAGGTCTGACTGGTGCAGGCTCAGCTAGGCAAGTCAAACATAAATATTAATTGCAGGAAAATATACCATAACACAAATATTAATAATTCCATGCCACCTTTTCATTGTAGTGTGCTTGCATAGCACCAAACACACTATAGCTCTATGGAGAGTTTAACCCCTTACAGACTGAGCCAGTTGTACACGTTGTGATCAAAACAAATACTGGAATTTGCTATATGTCTGTTCAACCATAATTCTCCTCTCTCATTAAGTGCACCCACACTTATTACATAGCATTTTGTTCAGGAGAAACAGGGCTTTTCATTTGACATGAACTATTCATATATGAAACATAATTCATTATGAATAAAATGTGAGAAATAAAGATTTTCTAAAAAATCTTTTAGTTTTGTGTGGCATTTTAACTGTGAATGTCAAATATTATTGGCTTTTACTGCAATAAAATGCACATATTTGTATTCAGCAATGTCTCACGAGTACAACCCACCGTATTCAATATAAGGTATGTTGAGACATATTTTAGTAGTTAAGTTAGCATTTATATTTGTGTGTTAAGAATGCAAAAAACAAATATGAACGCTAACTTTGGCCAGTGTTTGTGACGAAATGGCTACTAAAAAAGGCTGAACATACCCCATTTGCAATACCTTGGGTTGCCTTCTTTGGCAAATGGTATGCCATTATGGGGGTAATTCTCATTCCTGGGCTACCATACGCTCTCAAAGGAAACATAACCAATCTGGCAAATTTTTGAAAAAAAACTGATATGCAAGCCTTATATTTTATCATGTAACTTTCACAAACACTATAAAACCTGTACATGGGGGGTACTGTAATACTCAGAGCTCACTGGACACAAATATTAGTGATTCAAAATAGGAAAATGTATCACAACAATATCAGTGAAAGTACTGTTTTGTGTGTTAAAAATGCAAAATAATGTCACTTTCACTGACAATATCATCGCTGTGATATGTTTTACTGTTTTGAAACACTTATTTGTGTTCAGCGAAGTCTACTGAGTAAAACGGTACTTAGGGACCTGTCTAACAACCCAGGCAGAAATTTAAATTTGTAACTTTCCAAGACACTCTAAAATTGTCAAAATTACATGAATATGCACGTAGAATATAATATGAATATACGATACACATAATATAATCAAAATTATATGTTAGTAATCAAACCATTTGGTAACTGTTTGACTTCTCACCTAGAGGACACCAGATTATGAGGTAGTTTGATCCCTTGCATGGGAGGGGTGGCATTGTACTCTATAGTGGTTATTGTGCTCGGCGAATTCTTTTTAAATGGACACTTTACTGTTAAGTAGATATACTGCCCAATGAAAACATCTTATAAAATCTGCTGCCTTTGCAAGACCTCCCCTTTTAACTCCACCCAGACTTTCTGTCCAATCACAGATTCCCAATGGAGCTCAGTGAGAAGTCTTTTCAAGGCAGGTGCTCTGGGCCATTGCTGCCTCTTGGGTTTATCGCCACTAAACATCCAGGATATAACCGGACCGGTCTATTTATAAAAGTCCTTTTAAGCCTAGAACCTAAACTAGCCATATATTTTCCTTTCCATATTGTAGACAGAGGTAAAAGGCCAGTTCAGGATTAGACATGACTCACCTTCTGTCGCTCATTCTCTATACGCCGTTCATCCCCCTGGATGCGCAGGCGCTTGTTATCTTGCTGGAGCCGCTCCATCACTTCCTGAAAATGGCTGTGGTGACATGAAATATTCATCAGGCTAACAGTGCATAGAGTGATTTCCCCAACACGAGATATGGACATCTAACAGGTAGCAGTGCATGGAGTGATTTCACCAATACGAGATATGGACATCTAACCGGTAGCAGTGCATGGAGTGATTTCCCCAACACGAGGTATGGACATCTAACAGGTAGCAGTGCATGGAGTGATTTCCCCAACACGAGGTATGGACATCTAACAGGTAGCAGTGCATGGAGTGATTTCCCCAACACGAGGTATGGACATCTAACAGGTAGCAGTGCATGGAGTGATTTCCCCAACACGAGGTATGGACATCTAACCGGTAGCAGTGCATGGAGTGATTTCCCCAACACGAGGTATGGACATCTAACCGGTAGCAGTGCATGGAGTGATTTCCCCAACACGAGGTATGGACATCTAACAGGTAGCAGTGCATGGAGTGATTTCCCCAACACGAGGTATGGACATCTAACAGGTAGCAGTGCATGGAGTGATTTCCCCAACACGAGGTATGGACATCTAACAGGTAGCAGTGCATGGAGTGATTTCACCAATACGAGATATGGACATCTAACCGGTAGCAGTGCATGGAGTGATTTCCCCAACACGAGGTATGGACATCTAACAGGTAGCAGTGCATGGAGTGATTTCCCCAACACGAGGTATGGACATCTAACCGGTAGCAGTGCATGGAGTGATTTCACCAACACGAGGTATGGACATCTAACAGGTAGCAGTGCATGGAGTGATTTCCCCAACACGAGGTATGGACATCTAACCGGTAGCAGTGCATGGAGTGATTTCACCAACACGAGGTATGGACATCTAACAGGTAGCAGTGCATGGAGTGATTTCCCCAACACGAGGTATGGACATCTAACCGGTAGCAGTGCATGGAGTGATTTCACCAATACGAGATATGGACATTAACAGGACTTTACTTGCCCAGCTTGAGAAACTGACCTTTTCACTTCCCACTCAAATACCTTCGTAATGGAGCAAGCTGTCCTACCTGTGTTTTCCTGGACACAAATTAGAACAGAAATTGCTGCTGTGTCATATAGTAGGTCAGCACTTTTCCAGTGCCACCCAACATGAAATGATTTATCTCACAACCTTATGCACTATGTAACAGCCTTACAAGCTCTACCTGTTTGGAAACGCCTTGTTGCTCTAACTGTTGGCACTAAATGGGTTAAAGGGCGGAATAAGTATTCCTAGCAGTGACTGGGTTAAACATGACCATGGATAAATGCTGTCCCATCCTGAAAAGTAAGGTTACTGTACACAGTGTGAACGATTTATTCAAACTAACAGTCCAGCTCTGCCTATAGCCAAGTTGGAGAATTTTTCCAGATCTGTTTTAACCCACATTTGGCAATTCGTTAGGGAGTAAGCCTGTGAGTGAAGACAGACATTTGGTGCTTAAAATAGAAAGTATCCCCTCCAACCCCGTGGGAAGGGTCAATGAACTAGGTAAAGGTCTGGTTTGACACAGATCTGACAATTTTAAAGGAGATACATAAAGTCTTACTCTTTCTGTGTAGTCAGCTGCAGAATCTGCTTGCTTTGCTCACGGATTTTCTCAGATAACACCTTGTTGGCTTCTCTGTGACCGAGAGAGAGAGAATGATTGTAGACATTGTACTGTGTGAGAGAAGATGTTACATGGATTGTGCTGACACCACTTACTTTTGCTCATCCACCCATTCGTTCACATTGCACACAACCAGCTCGCTCTCATGGTGCAGCCTGCGACAGTCAGAACGTGCTGCTTCCAGGGAGCTTCTCAGAGCGTCCACCTGTAGGGAGTACAATGGGTGCCTCATTTCAGACCGTTCTCTATCCCAAATTCTGTCTTTAGCATGCACCTGTTTGCAAAGAGAAGGCAACAAGGGGCCACATTCTGCACCTTCTACTAATCCACGTCAGTGGTTGATCAACGAGAATGTGTCATTGCTAGCAGACACTGGTAGTTCTTGGTCACCTCCTATTGCAGGGGTTCCCAACCAAGTCCTCAAGTACCCCGTACCAGTTCAGGATTCTGGGATTACCCTGTTGGATCTAAGGTGGTGTAAGAAAAAAAAAAAACCCCACACTTTAGACAACAGGATAATCTCTACATCCTGGACTGGTATGGGGTACTTAAGGCCATAGGTTCCCAACCCAGTCCTCAACTCTCTACCAGGCAATTAACTCCTGAATGAAGAGGAAGGAACATCCCCTGATTTACCAGTAATTTATCTGAAGAGGGCAGATTAGACTCTATTCTCCAAAATAAAATAAAATTTCATAAAGACTGACTTAATTTAGACCCAAAATTCAAATGAAACTCGTGCAGGGCCAGAGTCCACTTTATGTTTTTTTTTTTTTTAATTAAAGGGACACTGTGCACCAATACAATTTTTAATGCAGTTGATAGGTTTTAGCCTCATTAATATGCTGTATTTTTTTGAATGCTTAAATATTTATAGTTTTTGCATTTAAAAAAAAAAAAAATTTTTTGGCAGAATTCTGCTCCATAAGCCTGCCTCCTAAGCCACACCCACTTGTCAGGTTGACTTCCTTATCAAAGGTATGTACACAGCTCAGTCACTGATAGTACTACTACTAAATGATCGGAATTACAAAGCAACCATCATTAGAATGAGAGGACACTCGGGAAGACACCTAGTAAGGATTTCTCTGTCTGCAGTCAGGATGTGAATTAAAAGCTGCTCACTCAGTGCTGTTGGGGCTGAGCTGTGTATATACCTTGGTTAAGGAAGTCTTTGTGGAGTGAGGGGTGTCGCTAAAGAGGCAGGATTATGAGCATGCAACAAAAGCATATTAACGAGACCAAAACCTGCATCAAATTTGTATTGTACCTAAACTGTCCCTTTAATATATGAAAATTCATTGCAGCCATACTTCCTGTAAAGATATCTCAGCAATGTCCAAAATGGCTTCATGGAAATAAAATATATTTCATGTTAAATCATCTCTAGTTAACTTGTGTTTGCTGTTCCTGTTACCGTCATGCCCAGTTTGTCTCCCTGTTACTGCTTTCCCCTCATCTATTACAATAGATTGTGCGCTCCACCCAATGTCAGCGTCTGGCCCAGCCTGGATAGCCAGCATAGGGCATAAAATAGCCGTATTTTACCCCAGGTCCTTGGGAGAATTATTTCAACTACTGCTCCCAGTGTAGAGATAGCAAATATCTCTAGAAGGATATCAGAGAAGGGCTACTAAACTGGTTCATGGATTGCGGGATAAAACTTACCAGGAAAGGTTAAATGATCTTAACATGTATAGCTTGGAGGAAAGACCAGACAGGGGGATATGATAGAAACATTTAAATATATAAAGGGAATCAACACAGTAAAGGAGGAGACTATATTTAAAAGAAGAAAAATTACCACAACAGGAGGACATAGTCTTAAATTAAAGGGGCGAAGGTTTCAAAATAATATCAGGAAGTATTACTTTACTGAGAGGGTAGTGGATGCATGGAGTAGCCTTCCAGTTGAAGTGGTAGAGGTTAACACACTGAGGGAGTTTAAGCATGTGTGGCATAGGCAAGTTAAAGTATTTTGAAATATTGGGCAGACTAGATCAGCCGTCACATTCTATGTTTCTACAATCAAACTTTCTGTCACGTAAAGGTATTTCATTTTGCAAAACAAATCCTTGTGTTTGGTATGAATATCACATCCTACCTCAGTTGTGGCCTCAACATATCTCTGCTTCAATTGATTCAGTGTAGCCTGTACAGCCTCCCTCTGTGGAAAGGAAACAAGCTGTGGTTTGGGGTACATGGTACAAATTTATGGCAATGGTAGAAAGCTAAATAATAGTTTAGGCTCACGGTGTGGATATATGGCTATGGTAGTAGTTTGGGCTCACAGTGTGGGTATATGGCTATGGTGGTAGTTTGGGCTCACGGTGTGGGTATATGGCTATGGTAGTAGTTTGGGCCGCATGGTGTGGGTATATGGCTATGGTAGTAGTTTGGGCTCACAGTGTGGGTATATGACAATGGTAGTCGTTTGAGCCCCATGGTGTGGGTATATGGCTATGGTAGTAGTTTGGGCTCACGGTGTGGGTATATGGCTATGGTAGTAGTTTGGGCTCACGGTGTGGGTATATGACAATGGTAGTAGTTTGAGCCCCATGGTGTGGGTATATGGCTATGGTAGTAGTTTGGGCTCACAGTGTGGGTATATGGCTATGGTAGTAGTTTGGGCTCACAGTGTGGGTATATGGCTATGGTAGTAGTTTGGGCTCACGGTGTGGGTATATGGCTATGGTAGTAGTTTGGGCTCACGGTGTGGGTATATGACAATGGTAGTAGTTTGGGCCGCATGGTGTGGGTATATGGCTATGGTAGTAGTTTAGGCCGCATGGTGTGGGTATATGGCTATGGTAGTATTTTGGGCTCACAGTGTGGGTATATATGGTAGTAGTTTGGGCTCACGGTGTGGGTATATGGCTATGGTAGTAGTTTGGGCTCACGGTGTGGGTATATGACAATGGTAGTAGTTTGGGCCGCATGGTGTGGGTATATGGCTATGGTAGTAGTTTAGGCCGCATGGTGTGGGTATATGGCTATGGTAGTATTTTGGGCTCACAGTGTGGGTATATGACAATGGTAGTAGTTTGGACCGCATGGTGTAGGTATATGGCTATGGTAGTAGTTTAGGCTCACGGTGTGGGTATATGACAATGGTAGTAGTTTGGGCCGCATGGTGTGGGTATATAGCTATGTGGCTATAGAAGTAGTTTGGGCCGCATGGTGTGGGTATATGGCTATGGTAGTAGTTTGGGCCGCATGGTGTGGGTATATGGCTATGGTAGTAGTTTAGGCTCACGGTGTGGGTATATGACAATCGTAGTAGTTTGGGCTCACGGTGTGGGTATATGACAATGGTAGTAGTTTGGGCTCACGGTGTGGGTATATGACAATGGTAGTAGTTTGGGCCGCATGGTGTGGGTATATGGCTACGGTAGTAGTTTGGGCCGCATGGTGTGGGTATATGGCTACGGTAGTAGTTTGAGATGCATGGTGTGGGTATATGGCTACGGTAGTAGTTTGAGATGCATGGTGTGGGTATATGGCTACGGTAGTAGTTTGAGATGCATGGTGTGGGTATATGGGTACGGTAGTAGTTTGAGCTGCATGGTGTGGGTATATGGCTATGGTAGTAGTTTGGGCCACATGGTGTGGGTATATAGCTATGTGGCTATAGAAGTAGTTTGGGCCGCATGGTGTGTGTATATGGCTACGGTAGTAGTTTGAGATGCATGGTGTGGGTATATGGCTACGGTAGTAGTTTGAGATGCATGGTGTGGGTATATGGCTACGGTAGTAGTTTGAGATGCATGGTGTGGGTATATGGCTACGGTAGTAGTTTGAGCTGCATGGTGTGGGTATATGGCTATGGTAGTAGTTTGGGCCACATGGTGTGGGTATATAGCTATGTGGCTATAGAAGTAGTTTGGGCCGCATGGTGTGTGTATATGGCTACGGTAGTAGTTTGAGATGCATGGTGTGGGTATATGGCTACGGTAGTAGTTTGAGCTGAATGGTGTGGGTATATGGCTATGGTAGTAGTTTAGGCTCACAGTGCGGGTATATGGCTACGGTAGTAGTTTGAGCTGCATGGTGTGGGTATATAGCTACGGTAGTAGTTTGAGATGCATGGTGTGGGTATATGGCTACGGTAGTAGTTTGAGATGCATGGTGTGGGTATATGGCTACCGTAGTAGTTTGGGCCACATGGTGTGGGTATATGGCTATGGTAGTAGTTTGAGCTGCATGGTGTGGGTATATGGCTATGGTAGTAGTTTGAGCTGCATGGTGTGGGTATATGGCTACGGTAGTAGTTTGAGATGCATGGTGTGGGTATATGGCAGTGACAGTAGGATACATAATGTGTTGGGTTGCTACCTCTCTGCACTCGTTCTTTCGTTTCTCCATCAGAACTGACAGTTGCTCTTGGAGCTGTTTCAGCTCTTCTTCCCTCTGCCCCAGCTCCTGTGCACGCTCTTGGTGCAGCCGCTGCCAGTGCTGCAGCTGACTGTTTAATTCTCTTAAACGCCCTTCACAAGCTTCCTCCTGCAGTGGGAAAAAAGAAACGTGGCTGTAGCTACTTAATAATTAACACTGAATGTGTAAGACTGTAACCGCTTCTCTTTTTCCCCTCGTCCTGTTACCTCCTGTTCTTTCTGTCTCTGCATGTCCCGTAAAACAACCATATCTTTGTTCAATCTACGCGTTCGTTCCTCCTGAGCAGTGCACTCTCGCTCCAGCTCGTTCTTCCTTTGTTGGCAGCGCTGCAATTCACTGCGCAGAGCAGCTAGCTCCCGGCTCCGTTCAGCCAACTGCAGATTAGTAAATAGAGCAGACAAGAAAACGTTATGTGTTAAGGACTACACTGGAAATTGTGGAGAAATGACAAGTTATCTATAAATAGGAGAACAAAATCAAGTTATTTTTCCAATTAATCTTTTATGACCTAACGTTTGCAGTGTTGATATTCACTTGTCAGTTCTTCCCATTACTCCGAGCTAAATGAACAAACACTCTAGATTTTAGTTTCTAAAGGAAACATTTCTGCCTATACACAAATCTAGAAATGCCAAATGTAACAAGAAATGGCGAATGTAACACTTAAAACCAGACTTTGGCAGTACATTTTTGTGAAATTTCTTTTGTATTACAAGAATGAGGTAGGAGACGCGCAGTGCGGCTGATTTCAAAATGGCTACAGTATTAAAAGTGAAACCGAGCATCGTGGTGCGTGACATTCTATATTTTCAGTATTAATCTAAACTGAACCAAGCTGGTCTTGCAGGTAGATCATAAAAATCATAGAAGAATAAAACAAGACAATTAGGACGTGTGAGTTGATGTATTTGGGGAGGAAAGTTACAGATTCAATAATGAATTTGCCAGGGAATTTTACCTGCATTTACAGAGTGGATTTAATTTCTTGTTGAAAATATATCGCCAACATGAGAGTATAAGATTTCCATGTTAGAATCTTTTTTAGCAATCATCTCTTTATTGGTAAAAGTGAATAGCCAGTTCATTTTAAGCAAGTCTTGAATCATTTCTTTAAAAAATGTTTGGAATGCAAGCACAGTCCAAAAACAGCGGTTCATATCCGCCTCCAACAAATGTACATTTCGAAACAGAGTCTTGTCTCCCCACGGAGAAATCTAGGTGTCATATAGTGTAACAGTATGAGTGACATTGGCTAGGAAACACAAGGAAATGAGGCAAGCACTGGGATTGGCCTGGTTATCTGGGATTTATCTACTCAGAGTACTAATTGGAGTTTGAGTGGTTCGACTGAGGTAGTGACAGTGTAGCGGAGATACAATATTCCCCAGGTTATCTCCGCTTATGATCCCAGTGAGGCTCAGGATCAAGTAAATTATAAATCCACAGGCAAGGTTTCCAACAGGCAAAATAATCCAATAGTATCCCCACAGCAATCCCAATGACTGGACGACACACAGCATCAGGAGCAGAACTGACAACCTTTATTCCACAGTGGCCTTATATAGCATGCTCCCATGCAAGGGAGGGATTTCCATCAATTAGTACAGTGCCCAATCCAACAATAGTAACCTCCTACACATCTCCTCCCCTCAGCCTGCATCATAATCCCCTTATACTGTACCCAAATTCCCCCAGTTTCTGGATGTACCCCTAAACCTAGGGGTACCCCTTTAACTGGCACATCTCCTGGTAGCCCTGATCTGGGTGAGCAACATATCCAAAAATCACCCAGATCAGACCAGGGGTTCTGGAAATTTATGGAGGTACTAAAAAGACCAACCGCGCTGGATAGAACAGCCGAATTGGGTTCCATGCGATGGGGCCCTGCGGTCGGTCCCAGTACAAGGGAATAATTTACACGAACGGCTAAGGCTACAGAGACCAGGTAGGGTTCACATGAATCCCCTCGTTCGGTTGTTTCTGTCTACCGAACGAGGGGCCGTTCGGTAGTTTGGAACCGAACGGACCGGGCTTGTGGAGGTCTCAGCGGTGTTCGCCTAGTCGAGTGTCCGATTTGGGTTCCAGACACTCGACGGCAAAACACCGCTGTTCGGGAGTTTTAAAATGGCCGCCACCACGTGTTCGTTTCCCGAATGGCGGCCACCCCGAGACAAAGGACCTACTGCATAGCTTGTTAATTACCCGTTCGCAAGGGGTAATTGGAGGCACACTTCACACAGGGGAGGTCTGATTGTTCGGTAGTTTCATTCCCTTAGTTTATTCGAATGATTCTACCGAACAATCAGACGAATACACTTTATTTATTTTGTCCAGGAACAAGGCAGTGCAATAAAGCAGGTAAGGGAAGATTTTAAAGGATACCAGTCATGCCAGGTACAACTTATGTTCTAAGTAAAATTCTATCTGTACATGGTGCTTTCTATAAGTTGAAGAATTGGTCTCTCGTATCGGTTCTTCGGCTTAGACTCTGTACTAAAGAATTGACTGAAAAGAGAGCAGAGTGACCTCCCACAGGCTGTAACTTCCTGTCTGATGCTTGTAGGGCTGGCTGAGGATTATAGGAACGGAGTAACAGATGGCTGGACAGGTGAGTTAGGACAGGTTCACTTTAACCGGGTTATTCATGTGAAGTGAATTTAAAATGAGAGGCCAAAGGAGCCGATCTGGAAGCATCAGTAACTTACAGAGTGTTTCCATTAGAACTACTCTTACCTTAAAAATGAAATTCACCTTGATTTGGCCCTTTAGTTAAAGGGACACTATAGTCACCAGAACAACTGCAGCTTATTGAATTTGCTTTAATGAGTAGAATCATTACCTTCAGGCTTTTTGTTGTACACACTGTCTTTTCAGAGAAAATACAGTGTTTACATTACAGCCTAGTGATATCTTCACTGGCCACTCCTCAGATGGCTGTTAGAGATCCTTCCTGGGTCATGGCTGCCTAAAATGCATCCAAACATTCAGTATCTCCTCCCTCTGCATGCAGACACTGAACGTTCCTCATAGAGATTCAGTGATTCAATTCATCTCTATGAGGAGATGCTGATTGGCCAGGGCTGTATTTGAATCATGCTGGCTCTGCCCCTAATCTGCCTCGTTGTCAGTCTCAGCCAATGCTATGGGGAAGTATTGTGATTGGATCAGGCCACCACTTCTGATGATGTCAACAGACAGCTTGCTATTCTGAGGCAAACAGCATGCAGATTTACAGCTTCAGGCTTAAATACAAGTAAGATTTTGCTATATTTAGGGAAGCATGAGGGACCCAGGGGGGCTAGATGGTGGTTTTAACACTATAGGGTCAGGAATAAATGTTTGTGTTCCTGACCCTATAGTGTTCCTTTAAAAACCTGTAAATATGTAAAAGATTTGAGCCATTCCATTTACAATGGGGATAGAAGTGAGACAACAGTTTGAACCACTAATTAGCCGAGATAGGAGTGTTTATACTTGCGACAGAACACAGAATAGAATCTACTATGTGCTCAGATTGCTGGAAGGATATTAGGCTAGCAGTGTGGCCCCCTCTCCCAGAGTATGTTATTACCTGTTCCATGGATTCTCTCTGGCCGGCCTGTGCTGCTGTCACCTGACTCCTGAGCTCCTGCACACTTTCTTGGGCTGCGTTTAAGTCCTGGCTGCGACCACGTGCAACCTTCTGCGCCACCTCCTCCGACGAGTGCACACGCAGCAAGGATTGCTCCAGGTTACTGAGCTGGGAAGAGAGGAGCGCTGAGTGCTATGCAGACAATAAAGCAGAATCGATGTGTCTGTGTGTGGGGCCATTAGACTAACCTCTTGCGCCTGAGCTTGAATTTTCCTCTGAGCTTGAACTAATGCACTCTTGGTGAGCTCCAGTTGGGCTGCACTCTCCCGGGCTTCTTCCTGAGCACTTTGACACTTTCTCTCCAGTTGGGAGAAGCTGCTCTGCAGATGCTGCAGCATCCGATCTCGCTCTGCCATCTGATGGAGTTTACAGGGTTAGCTCAGACTAGCCAGGCTACAACCGGACTGCACTACTCACCAGTCGCTCAAAGTGCTGCACTCTGCAATCAGCACTCACCAGTCGCTCAGAGTGCTGCACTCTGCAATCGGCACTCAACAGTCGCTCAGAGTGCTGCACTCTGCAATCGGCACTCAACAGTCGCTCAGAGTGCTGCACTCTGCAATCGGCACTCACCAGTCGCTCAGAGTGCTGCACTCTGCAATCGGCACTCACCAGTCGCTCAGAGTGCTGCACTCTGTCGGCACTCACCAGTCGCTCAGAGTGCTGCACTCTGCTCGGCAGTCGCTCAGAGTGCTGCACTCTGCAATCGGCACTCAACAGTCGCTCAGAGTGCTGCACTCTGCAATCGGCACTCAACAGTCGCTCAGAGTGCTGCACTCTGCAATCGGCACTCAACAGTCGCTCAGAGTGCTGCACTCTGCAATCGGCACTCACCAGTCGCTCAGAGTGCTGCACTCTGCAATCGGCACTCACCAGTCGCTCAGAGTGCTGCACTCTGCAATCGGCACTCACAGTCGCTCAGAGTGCTGCACTCTGCAATCGGCACTCAACAGTCGCTCAGAGTGCTGCACTCTGCAATCGGCACTCAACAGTCGCTCAGAGTGCTGCACTCTGCAATCGGCACTCAACAGTCGCTCAGAGTGCTGCACTCTGCAATCGGCACTCAACAGTCGCTCAGAGTGCTGCAATCAGCACTCAGTCGCTCAGAGTGCTGCAATCAGCACTCAGTCGCTCAGAGTGCTGCAATCGGCACTCAGTCGCTCAGAGTGCTGCAATCGGCACTCAGTCGCTCAGAGTGCTGCACTCTGCAATCGGCACTCAGTCGCTCAGAGTGCTGCACTCTGCAATCGGCACTCAGTCGCTCAGAGTGCTGCACTCTGCAATCGGCACTCAGTCGCTCAGAGTGCTGCACTCTGCAATCAGCACTCAGCACTCAACAGTCGCTCAGAGTGCTGCACTCTGCAATCAGTACTCACCAGTCGCTCAGAGTGCTGCACTCTCAGGCTCAGTTCTTCTGTCTGTCTCTGCAGTGAGCTCTCTTGTTCCTTACTCCTGTGCTGCTGTCTCTGCAGCTCCTCATGTTGGTTCTGCTGCTCTTCCAGCTCAGTCCGGAGGTTCTGTTGGACTGTACTTTGTTCCTGCAACTAATGGTTAGTAGAGTTATCTTGATGTGCAGTGTGCTGTGGCCAGCCCCAGTCACCCTCGCCATTCTCCCATTTCCCAGGTGCTCTGTGTGGCCACTTACCTGCTGCTGCAGAACCTTGTATTTCTCCTGCTCGTTTGCCTGCCCCAGCTGCAGTTTGCTGACAGAGTGCTGCAGCTTTATAGCCTCCTGTGTGGACACATTGTATCTCTTCTTCACTTCATTAAGCTCTGACTTCAGGCGTTCGATCAATGCCCTGCTCCCAAAGATAAAAGTGCAGAGATATAATACAGGACATAGAATGCTTAGTACCCTGAAAGGGAGGATGTAACGGGAGAGATGGCAGTTAGTGTATCGCTCGCAGGGAGCATATTACGGGAGAGATGTCAGTTAGTGTCCTGCTCGCAGGGAGGATATTACAGGAGAGATGGCAGTTAGCGTCCCGCTTGCAGGAAGGATAAAACAGGAGAAATGGCAGTTAGCGTTCCGCTCACAGGGAGGATATTACGGGAGAGATGGCAGTTAGCGTCCCGCTTGCAGGGAGGATAAAACAGGAGAAATGGCAGTTAGCGTCCCGCTCGCAGGGAGGATATTATGGGAGAGATGTCAGTTACCGTCCCGCTCGCAGGGAGGGTATTACGGGAGAGACGGCAGTTAGCGTTCCGCTCACAGGGAGGATATTACAGGAGAGATGGCAGTTAGCGTCCCGCTTGCAGGGAGGATAAAAGAGGAGAAATGGCAGTTAGCGTCCCGCTCGCAGGGAGGATATTATGGAAAAGATGTCAGTTAGCGTCCCGCTCGCAGGGAGGATATTACGGGAGAGACGGCAGTTAGTGTTCCGCTCACAGGGAGGATATTACGGGAGAGATGGCAGTGTCCCGCTTGCAGGGAGGATAAAACAGGAGAAATGGCAGTTAGCGTCCCGCTCGCAGGGAGGATATTATGGGAGAGATGTCAGTTACCGTCCCGCTCGCAGGGAGGGTATTACGGGAGAGACGGCAGTTAGCGTTCCGCTCACAGGGAGGATATTACGGGAGAGATGGCAGTTAGCGCCCCGCTTGCAGGGAGGATATTACAGGAGAGATGGCAGTTAGCGTCCCGCTTGCAGGGAGGATAAAACAGGAGAAATGGCAGTTAGCGTCCCGCTCGCAGGGAGGATATTATGGGAGAGATGTCAGTTACCGTCCCGCTCGCAGGGAGGGTATTACGGGAGAAACGGCAGTTAGCGTTCCGCTCACAGGGAGGATATTACAGGAGAGATGGCAGTTAGCGTCCCGCTTGCAGGGAGGATAAAACAGGAGAAATGGCAGTTAGCGTCCCGCTTGCAGGGAGGATAAAACAGGAGAAATGGCAGTTAGCGTCCCGCTCGCAGGGAGGATATTATGGGAGAGATGTCAGTTACCGTCCCGCTCGCAGGGAGGATATTACGGGAGAGATGTCAGTTACCGTCCCGCTCGCAGGGAGGCTATTACGGGAGAGACGGCAGTTAGCGTTCCGCTCACAGGGAGGATATTACAGGAGAGATGGCAGTTAGCGTCCCGCTTGCAGGGAGGATAAAACAGGAGAAATGGCAGTTAGCGTCCCGCTCACAGGGAGGATATTATGGAAAAGATGTCAGTTAGCGTCCCGCTCGCAGGGAGGATATTACGGGAGAGACGGCAGTTAGTGTTCCGCTCACAGGGAGGATATTACGGGAGAGATGGCAGCGTCCCGCTTGCAGGGAGGATAAAACAGGAGAAATGGCAGTTAGCGTCCCGCTCGCAGGGAGATATTATGGGAGAGATGTCAGTTAGCGTCCCGCTCGCAGGGAGGATATTACGAGAGAGATGTCAGTTAGCGTCCCGCTCCCAGGGAGGATATTACGGGAGAGATGTCAGTTAGCGTCCCGCTCGCAGGGAGGATATTACGGGAGAGACGGCAGTTAGCGTCCCGCTTGCAGGGAGGATATTACGGGAGAGACGGCAGTTAGTGTCCTGCTCGCAGGGAGGATATTACAGGAGAGATATTATAGAGAGCTAGAAGTTCAGGCTCAGTACCTGCATTGTTCCAGTTCTTCATCGCTGTTGTTTGCTCGTTCTCTCAAAGTGCGCATTTCACTTTCCACTTTGCGCGCCAGCTGTTCCTGTCTTACAACCTCTGCCACTCGCTCACTCAGCTGCTCCTGTGTGCTCTGCAGAGCGCTCTCTATTAAGAGAGTCTTCTCCTCCTGGCCTGCCAGCGCCTGTGCTGTAAGCAAACAAACTATTATCTTGTATCTACTTAACGTCATCCTCCCACTTATTTGTATTGATACACAGCCCCTGTATCCTTGGCTAGTTGGCCACTGAGAGCTACCTGCTTGTTGATGGAGTGCATAGGTCTCCTGCAGCTCCTTCTTCAGTTCCTGTAATTCCGTTCTTAGGGCAGTATTTTCTCTCTCTTTCTGCTCACGCTCCTTCTGAGTTTGCTGCAGTCTCCTCTCTAGAGCACTGGCAGCCTCCAGGTGGCGCTCTATCTCTTGATTCAGCGATTTTAGTGAGCTCCGTGCCTGGAGAAGGTCGGCTTCTGACTGACGCAGCAGAACATCGCGCTTTTGGATTGCCTACAGTTGCAATACAACCAAACATAGGTGGTGGGTCTGCTGGCTATAGCAAAACATGCAATCCAATTCCCTGCACACAAATCTCTGGTAAATAGTCCGTACATGAGTTAGCTTAAGCTTTATTCTAATATGAAGAACTCCTGTACTGCAGGGAGATCCTTCTATTAATTTAGATTCCTAAATAAATAGCATGGTTTCTGTTCTGCGGCATATGAATCCTACATGCCACAAAGCAGCACTTCATGCACAACCCAACAGCACAAATCACTACATATCCAAATAAACATGGCAACACAAGCACTTGCAAACATTGCATCAATCCCTCGATATGGGCAGCAAGATAACATATTCTTAGTGTATCACTGTTAAACGCTCTACGTTCGCTGTGAGGTCACACCCTGAGTGTATCGCCGTTACCGGCTCTCGGAGGTTGTGAGGTCACACCCCGAGTGTATCGCTGTTACCTGCTCTCTGTGGGCAGTGGGGTCACACCCTGAGTGTATCGCCGTTACCTGCTCTGGGTTCGCTGTGAGGTCACACCCTGAGTGTATCGCTGTTACCTGCTCTCTGTGGGCAGTGTCACACCCTGAGTGTATCGCCGTTACCTGCTCTGGGTTCGCTGTGAGGTCACACCCTGAGTGTATCGCCGTTACCGGCTCTCGGAGGTGTGAGGTCACACCCTGAGTGTATCGCTGTTACCTGCTCTCTGTGGGCAGTGGGGTCACACCCTGAGTGTATCGCCGTTACCTGCTCTGGGTTTGCTGTGAGGTCACACCCTGAGTGTATCGCCGTTACCTGCTCTCTGTGGGCAGTGAGGTCACACCCTGAGTGTATTGCTGTTACCTGCTCTCGGTGGGCAGTGAGGTCACACCCTGAGTGTATTGCTGTTACCTGCTCTCGGTGGGCAGTGAGGTCACACCCTGAGTGTATTGCTGTTACCTGCTCTCGGTGGGCAGTGAGGTCACACCCTGATGTATCGCTGTTACCTGCTCTGGGTTCGCTGTGAGGTCACACCCTGAGTGTATCGCCGTTACCTGCTCTGGGTTCGCTGTGAGGTCACACCCTGAGTGTATCGCCGTTACCTGCTCTGGGTTTGCTGTGAGGTCACACCCTGAGTGTATCACCGTTAACAGCTCTGGGTTCGCTGTGAGGTCACACCCTGAGTGTATCGCCGTTACCGGCTCTGGGTTCGCTGTGAGGTAACACCCTGAGTGTATCGCCGTTACCTGCTCTGGGTTCGCTGTGAGGTCACACCCTGAGTGTATCGCCGTTACCTGCTCTGGGTTCGCTGTGAGGTCACACCCTCAGTGTATCGCCGTTACCTGCTCTGGGTTCGCTGTGAGGTCACACCCTGAGTGTATCGCTGTTACCTGTTCTCGGTGGGCTGTCAGTTTGCTGTTGTCTCTCAGCTCCTCCTTCAGTTTTTGGATGTGCTGCTGTTGCTCAGAAATCTGTAGTTTATAGTCTTGCACTTGTAAAGATGTCTCTCTCCGTAGATTGCACACTTCCTGCTCCAGTCGCTCCACATCTGTATTTATGGACGGATAGACAGACGTTAGAGAATTCACCCAGACAGCCATGATCATGTCAGTAAATCTCTCTTCATACCTTTTGATGTGCTGTTTCTCTGCTCTCTTTCCTTCGTTAGATCCAGGTTTAGCTCTCGCAGATGTATTTGGCTTCGCTCAGTTTCCTTCATCTGTCTCTGAATCTCCTTTTCAGCACGGCCTAGTTCCTGTCCACACAGACAGCAACCATTTATAAAGCAAAGAACCTCAGAGTGATTAACAAGATCAATAATACACAGTATCAGCCCAACATGGGGGAGTCCTACACTGACCCGTGTAAGCTGCACCGCATGCCTCTCCAGCTCCCCGTAGCTGCCATCACTGTATCTGTGGGTTGCTTTGTAGGAAGCAAAGTCTGTCTGTAGTTTTACCAGATCTTCTTCCAACTCCACCACCTGTCACACAGAGAACCGGTTGTGGAAGGAATATAAATAACATTTTAATTTTAAACACAACTAGAGGAATCCAGAGTCTGCTTGAGTAATCAGCTGCAAAGTGAAACAGATAGAACAGGGGCCCTGTGCAGACCTGCTATTTTCCCTCTATACAGAACGCATTTCACGGACACACTGAGGGTGTAAAGCTGCCGTGTGTATGAGTATGACCGAGCTGCCATAGGGTCTGACCTGGTTTTGGAGTCTCGCCGCATGCTCCCGGACAGACTGAAGTATCTCCTCGCTCTCTTTGGATTGCTCACGGCTGGCCATCAAGTCGCTCTGTGTTGCCTGAAGTTCTTGTGTGAGTTGGTCAATGGCTTCCTCAGAGCTTTCTAGTTCCATACATTTACTCTCCAGCTCCTGCTGTAACACAAGCAGTTCGCCTCGCAGTGCAGACAGCCGACAGTCTCGGTCAGACACCTGTGGATATATGGGAAGTATAGAAAGTGTGCCTTCCCTTGGGAATATCTGTAAATGAGTGTTGAGATAGCCTTAGGTGTTTACACCTACAGCATTCAACGTTCCAGTTCTGTGAATACTTAGCGAATGCTAGGACACTGAGCTCTTTCCCTACAGACCAGTGGCGGAACTACCGTGGTCGCAGGGGTTACAGCTGCGACTAGGCTCGTCACTCCAGGGGGTCCGGCTGCCCTGCGGACCCCTGCGACCGAGGGTCCCGCGGGGCCAGCCGACTAAGTAAGCCACTTGATGCTATGTAATTCCAGGGGGCCCGGTCAGCGCTTTAATAGGGCGACCGGGCCCCTTTTGATGATGTCAGACGCTGGGAGGAAGGGACTGCCCCGGTCACTTCCTCCCAGCAACCACCGGGAGCTGTGTGGGAGGAGGGAGTCAGAGTGGGAACTCTGACTCCCATCAGGCTGAGCCACTGGACCCCAGGGAAAGGTATGTGTGTGTGTCTGTATGTATGTATGTATGTATGTATGTATGTGAGTGTCTATGTGTGTGCCTGCATGTGTATCTGTTTGCATGTGCAGGGGAGGGAGGAACATATGGGAGGGGGACGGTAGACGTATTGGGGGGTGGGGTTGGGGAGGGGTTAGATGTGTACGGGGCAGTTTTCACCGGGGCCTCGTGGTTTCTAGTTATGCCTCTGCTACAGACAGTTGCATATCGCAGGCTGGGAGCTGACAAAGTCATGCAGTATTATAGAAACTGCCTTGTGCTGACTGAATGATTAAATCTTCTGACTGGCCAACCTTCTCGTCTGCACTGAGCAGTGAAATTCTGGAAGTAAAACAGTGCATCTATTTGAATGTCAGGTTCTGATCGGATGCTGTCATCACATTCTGTCATGTCTTAATTTGTAAATGTGTGTTTGAAAAATCTGATGCAATTCATGGATGGCCAGGTGAGTACTGGTAATTCCAGTATAAGTTAATATCGCTTGGCTAGATGTCAATATTATTTCTCTGTTGGTAGCATGGTTTTAAATTGATGTCTAACATTTTAGGTGACAGGCGTGCTATAACAGGATAGCAGTTATCACTATAGTAAATAATGTACACACCTCGCGCTTCATCTCACGGGTTTCATCTTCCAGCTGTCTCAGGTTCTCCTCCAGTTCCCCAACTCGGCTCACACATGCCTGGTATTTACTGCGATACAACTCCATACTGCTGTGTGTGGCGCTACTCTGACTTTCCGCACTCACAGCCTTCTCCTCCGACTCCCACAAACACGTCTGCAGCTGCTGAACCTCTTCACTACGCTGACGGAGCTCCACATCCCGCTGAGATACCTGGGACAGAAATTATAAAAACAAACTTCACATGTGCAAGTAGAGGTACAGATGCAAAAACACAGGGCAATACCCAATGTCATATCCAGGACAAAGACCGCAAAACAAAACCAGTGCCGCAAACAAGAAGCATAAACACAGCATTCCAGGTGGTAGGTGCAGGTCAGAACAAGAATACAAAATAATGTTAAAGCCAAGGCCAGTGTCATGTAGTTTCACAGTTTTTTAACAGGCCGAGTGAGACCTTCTGTGGACCAACGCAGCAAGGTCGGAGATTGACAGAAAGAAAGCTTGGTACAAAGCCAAACATATCACATAAGACTGGAGTAAACTGAACGAGACACTGTGTCTGTGTTCAGAGTCCCGGGACAGTGTGGTCACCTGTTCCTCCAGCTGTAGCTGCAGCTGCTGTGCCAGACTCAGGTCCTGGGATATCCTCTCTGCCCTCAGCCTGGAGTGCCGCAGCTCAAGCTCCTGCTCCTCCTGCCTCCTGGTTACAGACTCCAACTTGTCCTGCAGCCTCTCCGATTCGTTTCTCATGCGATCCGTGTCAGCCTGCTGCGTCTGCCGCATGCATGCAATCTCTTGTTTTAACCGATGCATCTGTCAATCAAAGGGTTAGATTTTAGAAACTGTACTAAATTGTACCCTTTCATTTTAATTCCCAGGATCCCTCTCTCCTCTTACTTCCATTCCAGAATCCCTCTCACCTCCATTCCCAGAATCCCTCTCACCACTTACTTCCAATTCCCAGAATCCCTTTCTCCTCTTACTTCCATTCCCAGAATCCCTCTCTCCTCTTACTTCCATTCCCAGGATCCCTCTCTCCTCTTACTTCCATTCCCAGGATCCCTCTCTCCTCTTACTTCCATTCCCAGGATCCCTCTCTCCTCTTACTTCCATTCTCAGGATCCCTCTCTCCTCTTACTTCCATTCTCAGGATCCCTCTCTCCTCTTACTTCCATTCTCAGAATCCCTCTCTCCTTTTACTTCCAATTCCCAGAATCCCTCTCTCCTCTTACTTCCAATTCCCAGAATCCCTCTCCCCTTTTACTTCCAATTCCCAGAATCTCTCTCTCCTCTTACTTCCAATTCCCAGGATCCCTCTCACCTCTAACTTCCATTCCCAGAATCCCTCTCACTTCCAATTCCCCGAATCCCTCTCTCCTCTTACTTCCAATTCCCAGAATCCCTCTCTCCTCTTACTTCCATTCCCAGGATCCCTCTCTCCTCTTACTTCCATTCCCAGGATCCCTCTCTCCTCTTACTTCCATTCCCAGGATCCCTCTCTCCTCTTACTTCCATTCCCAGGATCCCTCTCTCCTCTTACTTCCATTCCCAGGATCCCTCTCTCCTCTTACTTCCATTCCCAGGATCCCTCTCTCCTCTTACTTCCATTCCCAGAATCCCTCTCTCCTTTTACTTCCAATTCCCAGAATCCCTCTCTCCTTTTACTTCCAATTCCCAGAATCTCTCTCTCCTCTTACTTCCAATTCCCAGGATCCCTCTCACCTCTAACTTCCATTCCCAGAATCCCTCTCACTTCCAATTCCCCGAATCCCTCTCTCCTCTCACTTCCAATTCCCCGAATCCCTCTCTCCTCTCACTTCCAATTCTCAGAATCCCTCTCACCTCCAATTCCCAGAATCCCTCTCTCCTCCAATTCCCAGAATCCCTCTCTCCTCCAATTCCCAGAATCCCTCTCTCCTCCAATTCCCAGAATCCCTCTCTCCTCTTACTTCCAATCCCCAGGATCCCGCTCACTTCCAATTCCCAGGATCCCGCTCACTTCCAATTCCCAGGATCCCGCTCACTTCCAATTCCCAGGATCCCTCTCACTTCCAATTCCCAGATCCCTCTCACTTCCAATTCCCAGTATCCCTCTCACTTCCAATTCCCAGGATCCCTCTCACCTCGTACTTCCATTCCCAGAATCCCTCTCACCTCGTACTTCCATTCCCAGAATCCCTCTCACCTCGTACTTCCATTCCCAGAATCCCTCTCACCTCGTACTTCTATTCCCAGAATCCCTCTCACCTCGTACTTCTATTCCCAGAATCCCTCTCACCTCGTACTTCCATTCCCAGAATCCCTCTCACTTCGTACTTCCATTCCCAGAATCCCTCTCACCTTGTACTTCCATTCCCAGAATCCCTCTCACCTCATACTTCCAATTCCCAGGATCCCTCTCACTTCCAATTCCCAGGATCCCTCTCACTTCCAATTCCCAGGATCCCTCTCACTTCCAATTCCCAAGGATCCCTCTCACTTCCAATTCCCAGGATCCCTCTCACTTCCAATTCCCAGGATCCCTCTCACTTCGTACTTCCATTCCCAGAATCCCTCTCACCTCGTACTTCCAATTCCCAGGATCCCTCTCACCTCTTACGTCTTACTTCCATTCCCAGAATCCCTCTCACCTCGTACTTCCAATTTCCAGGATCCCTCTCACCTCTTACTTCCAATTCCCAGAATCCCGCTCACCTCTGACAGATTTTCCTCTTTCTCCTGTTGCAGCCCATATATTAGTTTTTCCTTGTCCGTGGCTGTAGTTTCATGCTCAGTGCAGATTTCCTGAAGGCTCTGAACATCACTCTGCAGGTTCTTCAGCTTTAAGCGAAGGGAACTCAATTCCTCAGAACGCTCAGTGAGCTGCAAACACATGATCGTCTTATTAGATGATAACTCCTATATGTCTAACATTGTAACCTTCATATCTCAAGAATGTCAATCACATCCCAATCATTAACACTAAATACAAACACAACATGGACCTCGTGGTGTACAAGATAAGCTAACCTCTCTTTGTACTTCCTGCAGCTCTTGCTCTCTAGTAGTGAGGTCAGTTCGAAGGCTGACAATCGTCTGGTCTCTGCTAGAAACCTGATGAGAAATATAAACATGGAAGAAGTATGGATATAAGGTGAAACAGAATCAACCATGATATATGTAAGGGGATTCAGCTGGAGATTGGGGTTGGAATAGCGTGTGAGGCTACAGGAATAGAGGACACATTCCCTGACTGCCCAGAACCAGTGACTGGAGTTACCTCTTTCTGAGCCGCTTTGTGTTTCTCGGTCAGGATGCTAAATTCCAGCTCTAGTTTATCCTTTGCTGAATTGAGCTGAGACACCGTCTGTGCTCTGACAGTCAGCTCTTCTGTCAAGTCTGCTATCTGCTGCTTCTGCTGCTCCACCAACTCACGGCTCTGCACCAGCTGTAAAGGAGATGGATTCAGGGACTCAGACACCATGTGCCAGCAATCTACCCAGGCAGTGAATGTTTAATGGTAAGGCCCCATTCTACCCTGTACACACCTTAGACCTAGTGTAAAACATTCTTCGTTCTACCTACCTGGGATCGGAAGCTTTCCCGCTGCTCTCTTAATGCCGTTACCTCCTCCTGCAGGGATGAAAGCAATTTCTCCTTCTGCTGCACCTGAGGGAAAAAACACAAGCTTCCTGAAACTAGGTGAATTCCCATTTTACCAGAAGTAGTACGAACGCTAACAGCCAGCCAGTACCTGTTCTTCTGCCTCCTGTATTGTCTCCGATTTCTCCTTTAGAGCACTCTGCAGAGTATCCTGGCAGATGTGAAGCTCTTCTCTCACAGCAAGGAGCTCTGCGTCTTTCCTAGTGACCTCCAGTCTCAGGATCTCTACTTCCTGCAGGGCGGTGCTCATACTCTGTTCCACATTTGAGATCTGCAGGGTGTGACAGATAGAATAGACTTAATGACAGCTGGGGGACAATGAATTAACATTGCACAGATCCCCCCAAAACACATCTGGACTGGCACAGGGTGTTAAATTACACCACGAGTGACGCACACAGATTGTGTGAGTGGGACAGTATAGCAGAGAGTGAAGGACACGTCCAGTATAACATATCAGGTAGTGATCACTGATGCTGTTAGAAGGTGCTACCTCTCGTTGAAGCTGGTGGACCTTGCTCTGCAGGATGTCTCTGTCACTGTGGAGCTCCACGCTCTTTTCACAGGCCGTATCCCGCTCCGTCTCGCAGATCGATAGCTGAGCTTGCAGCTTCTCCATAGTCTCACTCTGCAGCTTTATCTGGTGAGATTATAGTAAGGCAGGTGTGAGGTGGCAGCTGAGTGACTAAAAGACCTCTCTGGATGGAGATCCATATCGATGTACAACTTTATCCCTCAGAGGCCGCCTACCCAACTAATACCCGTTTACTCTCCCATAGCATACCTCTTGTTCCAGATCTTTTCTGTTAGTGTTTACATCACACAGCTCTCTTTCCAGCCTTTTTATAGTGTCAGACAGAGAGGTCTTCTCAATGTGACACAATGAGAGCTTCTCCTGGAGATTGCTTGATGTGGCCTCCTGCTGCACAGCCTATAATGGGATGACGCTACATTAGGTCACATTCAGACTGGTTCATGCCAACAAACAGCTAGAATTAACCTACTGAGTCGCACTGTGTGTGGGGGGGGCGAGAGGGGGAGCAATAAGAGCTTCAAGTAATACTCCCTGACCCTGTGGCTGACCACTTGAAGACCAGCAGAAGTAACCTATAAACATCCAATCTGCTGGCCTGGCTCCACCCCCACCCATACCTCTATTATAGGAGCATGCTGTAGAGATAAGCATTAATTGTTAAAGTTGCCACGATCACCATTGCCTGCACCCAGTTTGCCCATTTTAAAATAAACATCAGAGCAAAGCAGCACACAGTCCCCCATTCTGTTAATGACAGACACACGAATTTGCTTAAAATGGAATGTACATCTTCCACTATTCATTAACATAAGCAGTCACAAGCCCAGTGGTGGTACCTTCTCCTCTGCGTGCTGTGTGTGCCTGCGCATAGCCTGAATATCTCGACGCAAACGATCAACTTCCTGTTCCTTGCGGTTTAGCTGAAAAATAGAACCAGCAGCGTACGATGACACGGTAACCTCCATATGCAAAGATGACAAGCTCAGCTTTAGACCGTTTGTCCTAACATTTTATCTGTATTTTGCGTTAGTGAAACATATGGATATATATGGGCTGAGCAGATATCCAGTGTGGCTTTCTACCCAGTGATTGTAGACCACATTCAACCATGGAAACAAACTGATCCATGCGCAACCATTCCAAACCCTTATTTGTATTTTAGATTAGAATGAAAGTAAAACATTAAATTGGCAGATGCCAGTCATTTATAGTTACAATGATAACTGCAGATAGGAGCACTTTAACTGTGTCACAAATCATTGGTAAAAATGTTTTGTACATCGATATGCATCAGATTTCAGAGTTAGAATATTGTGATCACTTGATTTACAAATCTTTCTTTTATAGATTTCAACATGAAAAGCCAAAATATGAATCATACTGAAGTAACGAGTCATTAAAATAAATTAAATGTGAGGTTTAATCAGCGATATCTGGACGCAGACACGCTATACTTGTGAACTGATCAAGAATAGAAGAAAAATTGTTTTTCACACATTAAACTATTCACGTCTACCCGCACAGCATTGGAACAAGCACTTATATTAATTGTTTCTTCCCAATGTGCTTCTATGACTATCGTTAAATAGCCGGAGAGCTATTTATCTCCCTAATGTAATGATGGTATACAAGCCCTCACCTTACTGGCCGTTACGCTGCTGTGCTCGCTTAGTGTTAAGCTTTGCGTTTCCAGCTCAGCATGAAGCGCGCCAGTCTCCTGTTCGAGGCGTTGACTGTGCTCTTGGAGTCTCGATCTTTCTTCACGAAGTTCGCGCACAGACTGCTCCTGATTTCGCAACTATAGAAGTAAATGGACAGTCAGAAGGAGATATTAATTATTGCCTTCTGGGTGCAGTGAGTGGCCCCCGGAGCTTGCCTGTTCACGGGCTCGGTGAAGATTCTCCACAGTGTCACGGTTCTGCTTTTGAAGCTCTACAATTCTGTGCTCCTGCTCCAAAACATGTTCCTGCAGTTCCAGCGCCTCCCGCTGACAGCAACTGTACCTCCCTCGCAGGGACGCTGCCTCTGCCTGCAATCCCAGCAGCTGTTCCTGCAGTGCACCCACCTACAGGGAGAGATATGATGATATATGTATTGAGCATTGCAGTAACACACACTCAGCGCCAGGTCAGCTGCTCATACAGTGAGGGGATACTGGGTCAGGTTATTACCTACCGCAAAACACTGCGTGATCGCTGACTGGTAACCTCCATACATATATTAAAGGTTGAGGCACACACTGCCCATAAACATTTCCAATTATGGGATACACTAATTTATCATTCGCTGTGACATATAGATTTATTAGGACACTATAGTCACCAGAACAACTACAGCTTAATGTAACAGCTTATTGTATAGTATACAGATTAAAGAGACGCTATAGTCACCAGAACAACTACAGCTTATTGAATTTGTTCTGGTGAGTAGAATCATTTCCTTCAGCCTTTTTGCCATAAATTTGCAGAGTAAAGACAGTGTTTACATTGCAGCCTAGGGATACCTCCACTGGCCTCTCCTCAGATGGCTAAAGGTGTGACTGAAATTCAGTGTCTCCACCCTCTGCATGGAGACACTGAAGTTTCCTTATAAAGATGCACTGATTTAATGTATCTCTATGAGGAGATGCGGATTGGCCAGGTTGATGATCTTACCCTTCTCTAGGGAAAGCATTGGATTGGTTGAGATCATCATTTCTGATTATGGCAGCCAAAGAGGTGGATCGGTGCGGGACGGGGCCAGAACCTGCTGGAGAGCTGGAGAAAGGGTTTAACCCTTTCTAAGTGGGCAAGCCACATAAATGGTGGTTTTATAGGTTCAGGAATACAAGTTTGTATGTTACTTTAAGCACTCCAAACTGTAAGCTCATGTTAAACAAGTTCCTCATCGACCTATTGTTCCTGTAACATTTTGTAATTGTCTCATTTATGGTTAACTTACCCCCTTTTATAATATTGGAAAGCGTTGCGGAATAAGTTGGCTCCATATAAATGTCACTTAGAATAATAATTTATAGAAACTTATTTTTTTTACTTAGAATTTTTATCAAACAAAGGACTAGAACTAGAAATCTACAACGAAGAAGAATTTATTTAAATATAAAATCAATCCCATTGTACAGCGCTGCACAATTTGTTGGCGCTTTATCAATAATAATAATAATAATAATGCACAGAAATCTGACCCGTACAGCAGACCCACCAACAGGTGGTTCCAGTATCCGGTGAGTTCAGGTAACCTGGTGGAAGGTACTTGCAGTCCTGCAGAGAATGTGAGGCAAGCTGCACTTTAACAAATGGCCAGTAACTCTGCTAAGGGACAGAAAGAGCTCCTAATGCAGGTAACAGCAGGAAGTAAACCATCTGGCACCTGATTAAGATTTTGGATTGTGATGGTGGAAGCTGTGTCAGGGATAAGATATCACAGTGAGACTAGTGATGGGAAAAGCACAGAATGTTAGAAATGCCCCTCACTGTCTATATAGACTTACAGTAAACGCAGCCTCTCTGAGCTCTGCACGCAGTTGCTGGATGGTCCCATGACTCTCCTGATCATGGCTCTCTGCATCTGAAAATCTCTGCTCCAGATCCCAAGCTGGCTGCGTCATGTCTGCTCTCTGCTTGCTCAGCGACTCTCTCCTCAGCTTCTCGATCTACCAAAAAACAAAACAAAACAAAGCTTCCTTAAGAGAAGCACTGGAACATGGCAGAAAATGTTCCCAATCTCCATCAGGAGTAATGACTTTACCTCCGCTTCTTGCTCTCGATGACGCACCTTTAAAGCATAATTTTCTCCTTCCAGCTGGGAGAGGCGCATGTTGCACTCTGATACCTGGCAACAGGAAATGTGAAAAGTGATGCTGGAAGCCACAGACTATTACTAAATACTAACATACACCCCTAAATGTTACTCACCAGCAGACATGCGCACACAGCATTTTGTTTTTCATTTTGTCTACATAGTGACAAGCAGGTGTATGCAAACTAGCTGAAAGTGCTTCAAATCATTCACATGCTAAGGATAGGAGTTAATAGTCCACAGCAGCTTGAAGACAGGTATCCCCTAAATGCAAGCGCTTGGTACAACACTGAGGTCCCCTGTCCTGGTCTCCCTGCACACAGTGTATTATAACTGCAGCTTTAAGGTTATGGTTTAAGGAGGTCCCCTGTCTCTCCACACAGTAAAACTGCAGCAATAAGGTTATGGTGTAAGGAGGTCCCATGTCTCCCCGCACACAGTGTATTATAACTGCAGCTTTAAGGTTATGGTTTAAGGAGGTCCCCTGTCTCTCCACACAGTAAAACTGCAGCAATAAGGTTATGGTGTAAGGAGGTCCCATGTCTCCCCGCACACAGTGTATTATAACTGCAGCTATAAGGTTATGGTGTAAGGAGGACCCATGTCTCCCCGCACACAGTGTATTATAACTGCAGCTATAAGGTTATGGTGTAAGGAGGTACCCTGTCTACCCGCACACAGTGTATTATAACTGCAGCTATAAGGTTATGGTGTAAGGAGGTCCCCTGTCTCCCCGCACACAGTGTATTATAACTGCAGCTATAAGGTTATGGTGTAAGGAGGTCCCCTGTCTCCCGCACACAGTGTATTATAACTGCAGCTATAAGGTTATGGTGTAAGGAGGTCCCCTGTCTCCCCGCACACAGTGTATTATAACTGCAGCTATAAGGTTATGGTGTAAGGAGGTCCCCCTGTCTCCCCATGCACACAGTGTATTATAACTGCAGCTATAAGGTTATGGTGTAAGGAGGTCCCCTGTCTCCCCGCACACAGTGTATTATAACTGCAGCTATAAGGTTATGGTGTAAGGAGGTCCCCTGTCTCCCCGCACACAGTGTATTATAACTGCAGCTATAAGGTTATGGTGTAAGGAGGTCCCCTGTCTCCCCGCACACAGTGTATTATAACTGCAGCTATAAGGTTATGGTGTAAGGAGGTCCCCTGTCTCCCCGCACACAGTGTATTATAACTGCAGCTATAAGGTTATGGTGTAAGGAGATCCCCTGTCTCCCCGCACACAGTGTATTATAACTGCAGCTATAAGGTTATGGTGTAAGGAGGTCCCCTGTCTCCCCGCACACAGTGTATTATAACTGCAGCTATAAGGTTATGGTGTAAGGAGGTCCCCTGTCTCCCCGCACACAGTGTATTGTAACTGCAGCTATAAGGTTATGGTGTAAGGAGGTCCCCTGTCTCCCCGCACACAGTGTATTATAACTGCAGCTATAAGGTTATGGTGTAAGGAAGTCCCCTGTCTCCCTGCACACAGTGTATTATAACTGCAGCTATAAGGTTATGGTGTAAGGAGGTCCCCTGTCTCCCCGCACACAGTGTATTATAACTGCAGCTATAAGGTTATGGTGTAAGGAGGTCCCCTGTCTCCCCGCACACAGTGTATTATAACTGCAGCTATAAGGTTATGGTGTAAGGAGGCCCCTGTCTCCCCGCACACAGTGTATTATAACTGCAGCTATAAGGTTATGGTGTAAGGAGATCCCCTGTCTCCCCGCACACAGTGTATTATAACTGCAGCTATAAGGTTATGGTGTAAGGAGGTCCCCTGTCTCCCCGCACACAGTGTATTATAACTGCAGCTATAAGGTTATGGTGTAAGGAGGTCCCCTGTCTCCCCGCACACAGTGTGTTGTAACTGCAGCTATAAGGTTATGGTGTAAGGAGATCCCCTGTCTCCCCGCACACAGTGTATTATAACTGCAACTATAAGGTTATGGTGTAAGGAGGTCCACTGTCTCTCCGCACACAGTGTATTATAACTGCAGCTATAAGGTTATGGTGTAAGGAGATCCCCTGTCTCCCTGCACATAGTGTATTATAACTGCAGCTATAAGGTTATGGTGTAAGGAGGTCCCCTGTCTCCCCGCACACAGTGTAATATAACTGTAGCTATAAGGTTACGCTGTACGGAGGTCCCCTGTATCTGTCTCTCTGCCCACTGTGTATTATAACTGCCCACACATGGTGTATAACAAGTGAAGCTATAGTGAAGTGAAGATTTGTAGCTATACGTCCACCCCTTACTCTCACATCATGGCAAGAAGTTCATGCTTTCCTCTTTCTGGACACAGCTTACTGCAAGAAAGATATGAACGTCAAAGGGGAGTATCTACTGATTGTCAATATTAGGGAAATCTTTTTTGTGTATTCTGAAAATGTTAAAATAATTCAGAAAGCGGTAATGTGGCCCCTCAGGTTGCCAGGGAATATCTTGCCTGCCGGTGGGCCTCTTCTCGTTGGCTGGAGTAGGTCTCGAGATCCTGATGAAGCTGCTGTATGCGGCTGTGTCTCTGCTCCAGTTCTTCCTGTCTCTCTTTAAGCTCCCGCTGGAGTCTGTACACTTGCTGTTCCTGGGCATCCAGCTTGTAAAAAGAGAGGATATCGGTGATTTAGCCATCAGGTAAGAAGCACAATATTGAGGCTATTGGAGACTGGGATCCTGTGTTACCTCGCAGGACAGTACATCCCGTGTGTTCTGGACAGCAAGAAGCACAGACTGAGCATTTCTCAACTCCCCATCTCTTCGATCCAACTGGAAGAGGTAGAAATTAGTGTTTAGAGATAAATGCAGGGTGGGTCAGGTATCTAGATTTTTGTATAATGAACAAGGGGAACGAACATCCATATGAAATCATTAGACATGTCCAATCAAGAAAAAACACTACACTTTCCATACTTGCTTTTCCTTTCCACCCATGTATTCTTTTTATAAACACTTGACCTTATCCCAAACCACCATGGCTGCTCTTCCGTGTGGATGCTGTCTAACCCCCTCTACCTTAACCCAATTATCAATCCCACCTCCGTCAACAAAGCCCCCACTCACACCGACCTCTGTTTTCAGTAGTTCATTTGTTTTGGAGACCGCTGCAAGGGAATCTACTAAAGACGCGTCAGTCTGGCTCCCGGTAACCTGATCGAGTGAAATCATATATAATGATTATAATTACACACAGAGAAAAGCTTTCAGATTAAACTAGGAAATAAAGATAATTGACAATAAAACTGCAAATTGTAGATTAGAATGTCCAGGGATCCCTTGTTCGTGTACACAAATCACCCCATGAAACATCATGCCGCGAGCAATGTGAGGACAGAACTCACGGGCGGACTCAGAGCTTTGAGCCGATTCTCCAGCTGATGTTTTTCCTGTAGATGCGTTACTGCCTTGGCGTCTTTCAGCGAGATCTCCTCATGCAGTTCAGTAATAATCGTCTGTAGCTCCTGTAGCCGATCATCCTTTTCAAGGATCTGATCAGAGGGAAGACGCACAACGTGGTGGGATAAGGATCATGTGAGATGAAAGAGACAATGAAGAAAGTTACGAAGATAAACCAAGAGCCGATAATAGCAGGAGATAGGAATACTAGAGGTGGAAAAAAGACAGAAAAGGAAGGTTGGAATCAAAAGACTATAAAGTAACAGTCTTACAGTAAAGCAATGAGCTCAGGACATAATTGGGAAAAGCACAAGCGTTGCGCAGCACAGGAGCTCCGTGCCAGGTGGAAGTCCTAAAACATAACCTCATATATAACATGTAATGCGTTCAGTGCCATATTATACTCTCCGCTCTACCTTGCTATATCCCACAGTATACAAATCAAGCCGGGCTGCTATCCACCTGTACAGGAGCCAAGTCTGCCAGCAGCTAATGAGCTGAAGACACTATGAGTGATCAGCATTAGGAGCCACAGGCAACAGCTGGCCATTACTCTGGGCTTCACTAATGTACTCCAAGTCCATTACTCAGCCATTCGTCATGATAGATTCCAGGCTGAGATATGAGCATTAGATTGTCTTGTACTGGAAGGCTGGGAGAATGGTGCAGGGTGAACGCGAAGGGAGTATGGGCTATTAAATGTTCGCTCCCAGCTGCGCACAGGGACAGCGTTACAATAATGTCCCCGGGAGGGAGAGGGAGGCAGCAAGCTAGTGTCCAGATATTTATCTATCTATCTACCCCTGTGATTTTACTATGGCTTTCTGGTACACGAGATGTTCTACATAAGGTGACCCGTTCTGTAACTGCAGAGATGGAGACCCCAGTTTAAACCCACTGGGAAGGAAAACTATGAGTGTGCACTCACCTCCATGCGGCTCAGCTCCTGACTGTGGATGGCGTCCCTCAGCTGAGTGTGTAACTGTTGAATCAGCTGCTCTTTGGTCATCACCAGGTCTTCCAAGGCTTCCAGCTCCCGCACGGCCCCTCTGGACAGACATACATGTTAGGGCCGCCAGCTGTGTGTGTGTGTGAGGGCAGGGTGAAAGGATATTGTGTGGGGTGTGAAGGGTTAATGAAGAATGAGAGTAGACCTTTAACATACAAGGACTGCAAAGTGTTAACAGTACTCAAACAGTACTTTTTCCAAGCTCCCAATGACTTTCCCTGTTTCACCCCATCAGTGAGTCTGTCCAACGAGCACGTTATCAGAGTGCACAATGCCACCAACAAAACAAGGAGGATCTGAGGAATTCACTGCAGTTTATTAGCTGGGTTTACAATTGTTTTACCAACTATACATCATGGTTATAAAAAAGGTATTGTACTGGACACCCTCCATTGGGCATCCTAAAAGGTAGTTTGGTTTAGTGTATGGTGCTTAAAGCGTGAATGTATTATATGGATATATAGTGCGCAAGTGTATACTGAAGGTGTACGGTGTATAGTGATGGTGTAGTGTAAAGAGTGTATAACGAGTATAAGCTGCATAGTGAGAGTGAATAGTGTAATACCGAAGGTGTATAGTGATGGTATATAGTGGAAAGTTTACATAGTGATGGTATAGTGTAAGGGGTGTATAGTGAGAGTGAATAGGGAGTCTGTAAGATGTATAAGGTGTACACAGTGAGGGTGTATAGTGTAAAGGGTGTACACAGTGAGGATGTATAGTGTAAAGAGTGTACACAGTGAGGGTGTATAGTTTAAAGAGGGTACACAGTGAGGGTGTATAGTGTAAAGAGTGTACACAGTGAGGGTGTATAGTGTAAAGAGTGTACACAGTGAGGGTGTATAGTGTAAAGGGTGTACACAGTGAGGGTGTATAGTGTAAAGAGTGTACACAGTGAGGGTGTATAGTGTAAAGAGGGTACACAGTGAGGGTGTATAGTGTAAAGAGGGTACACAGTAAAGGTTGTATAGTGTAAAGAGGGTACACAGTGAGGGTGTATAGTGTAAAGAGTGTACACAGTGAGGGTGTATAGTGTAAAGAGGGTACACAGTGAGGGTGCATAGTGTAAAGGGTGTACACAGTGAGGGTGTATAGTGTAAAGGGTGTACACAGGGAGGGTGTATAGTGTAAAGAGTGTACACAGTGAGGGTGTATAGTGTAAAGAGTGTACACAGGGAGGGTGTATAGTGTAAAGAGGGTACACAGGGAGGGTGTATAGTGTAAAGGGTGTACACAGTGAGAGTGTATAGTGTAAAGGGTGTACACAGTGAGGGTGTATAGTGTAAAGGGTGTACACAGTGAAGGTGTATAGTGTAAAGGGTGTACACAGTGAGGGTGTATAGTGTAAAGGGTGTACACAGTGAGGGTGTATAGTGTAAAGAGGGTACACAGTGAGGGTGTATAGTGTAAAGAGGGTACACAGTGAGGGTGTATAGTGTAAAGAGGGTACACAGGGAGGGTGTATAGTGTAAAGAGTGTACACAGGGAGGGTGTATAGTGTAAAGGGTGTACACAGTGAGGGTGTATAGTGTAAAGGGTGTACACAGTGAGGGTGTATAGTGTAAAGGGTGTACAAAGTGAGGGTGTATAGTGTAAAGAGGGTACACAGTGAGGGTGCATAGTGTAAAGAGGGTACACAGTGAGGGTGCATAGTGTAAAGAGGGTACACAGTGAGGGTGTATAGTGTAAAGGGTGTACACAGGGAGGGTGTATAGTGTAAAGGGTGTCCACAGTGAGGGTGCATAGTGTAAAGGGTGTCCACAGTGAGGGTGTATAGTGTAAAGAGTGTACAGTGTAAAGAGTGTACGCAGTGAGGGTGTATAGTGTAAAGAGTGTACACAGTGAGGGTGTATAGTGTAAAGAGTGTACACAGTGAGGGTGCATAGTGTAAAGGGTGTACACAGTGAGGGTGTATAGTGTAAAGAGGGTACACAGTGAGGGTGCATAGTGTAAAGAGGGTACACAGTGAGGGTGTATAGTGTAAAGGGTGTACACAGTGAGGGTGTATAGTGTAAAGGGTGTACACAGTGAGGGTGCATAGTGTAAAGGGTGTACACAGTGAGGGTGCATAGTGTAAAGGGTGTCCACAGTGAGGGTGTATAGTGTAAAGAGTGTACAGTGTAAAGAGTGTACACAGTGAGGGTGTATAGTGTAAAGAGTGTACACAGTGAGGGTGTATAGTGTAAAGAGTGTACACAGTGAGGGTGCATAGTGTAAAGGGTGTACACAGTGAGGGTGCATAGTGTAAAGGGTGTACACAGTGAGGGTGCATAGTGTAAAGGGTGTCCACAGTGAGGGTGCATAGTGTAAAGAGTGTACAGTGTAAAGAGTGTACGCAGTGAGGGTGTATAGTGTAAAGGGTGTACACAGTGAGGGTGTATAGTGTAAAGGGTGTACACAGTGAAGGTGTATAGTGTAAAGGGTGTACACAGTGAGGGTGTATAGTGTAAAGGGTGTACACTGTAAATGGTGTATAGTATAAAGAGTGTACACAGTGAGGATGTATAGTATAAAGAGTGTACACAGTGAGGATGTATAGTATAAAGAGTGTACACAGTGAGGGTGTACACAGTGAGGATGTATAGTATAAAGAGTGTACACAGTGAGGGTGTACACAGTGAGGATGTATAGTATAAAGAATGTACACAGTGAGGGTGCATAGTATAAAGAATGTATACCGTGAGGCAGTCACTAAAGAAACAAAATGTTTTTACGTTTCCAAAGATTAATGGGATCGCAGGCAAACAAGGAAACAGAGTATACGCAAAGTATAGGAAAATACATGGACCACACTGCCGTGTCCCACGTGTACAAATGCTGTGAGAAAGAGACCACTTGTGGTACGACGTAGTGGAACTCATACACTGTATATGCTCTCTCAGCCACGTGTAGGCGACAGAATTCCTCACTGCTCTAAAATAAAGGATTTAAACCTTGAGAACTAGTTCTGTTAATGTTGTCGTGGCGTGTAATAATAATCGTGTGGATAATTCCGCTCAGACTGTCCCTGGATTGTCTGGGTGTGTATATTTATGGTAAGGTGTGATAACACAGGTGATGGTGCAAATCGGTAGTGGCTGAAACCGACGTATGGGTAGAGGGCCTACCAAGATTGAAAGTGGAAGAGGGGGAGAGGTGTATGGCACGACCCAGGTAAGAGAGAGGAAAGGGGTTTTAAAGGAACGCTAACTCCTCCCACAATTACAGGTCTCTGGCCTTAAAAATATATATACACTTACTCTCCACGACAACACTCCAAGGACTTTTTCAGTAGAAAAATAAAAATTAGCTTTTATTTACAATATACAAAAATACAATTTAAGATCCAGCACATTCACTCTTTCACTAGCCCACCATTTCAAGGCTCACAGGTTGTGGCAGGCTTTTGCAACGTATGATTATATATTGTGACTATGCGCCCATTATTTTCTGCCTAGGTGAGGTGTTTTTAAAGAAAATGATTACATTGCTGTTTAGTGAATGGATTTTGTGTGTAGCAGCACCCTATGTATGCATGTTCAGGTGAGGGCAGCCTCTTGGATTTATATATAATTCAGTAAAGTACGATTCGCAAGTATTGCTTTCCAACTAATTAAAAACAATGTTAATGCTGTATAAATACCAATGATAATGATTGGAGATGGGGCGATGGTGAGCATCACATCGTAGAATAGCCACAGCCAATAGGATCTATCAATGTTGCCATTTGTTTTTCTTATTGGCACGCTATATTTCTACAGTAACAATTTCTGTCTATTTAATTCAGCATTTCATAACTGAATGATTGTATGGCTAGAGCGTGGTAATCTCTCTCCCGCAGTCCCAGGACAGTCCCCTCTCACTCAGCCAACCCCGGTCCTGCTATAGATAGGGAAACTCACACACGATAAGTTCACGTAAAGAGAAGCCATTTCCATTGATCTGGCGGAACACCCCATGGAAATGACAATAGGGAGAATGGAAAGATATTCAGTTGTACATTTAATGGAAAATAGAACATTAAGAATCATGAGACGTGTATAAAATAGATAGACTACACAGAGACACATGCAGAGAAGACAAGCTCCCAGATGATTAACTACAAAGGTTCCACTTATTACTAGTACCAGGCGTGTGTCACTGCAATGCATTTGTAAGATGATGCCACCCGTCCCTGGGATTTTATCTACCTGAACTTCACACATCCCATGTCCACAAATCAGGTGTACTTCTCAGGTGATCTGTAAATCAGCCATATCCAGCAGACTGTGGGACCATCCCAGCTCTAGCTCACAGCAAAATGGGAAAGGAACTCGGATCATGTCTACTGGCAGACTGAACCGCACCATATAACAAGCATTGAGGAATTATATATTAATGAAACACACACACATTGATACATTGTATGAAACACATCATTCCACATATACACAGACTGTGTACACACACATCCATTGATACATTGTATGCATCACATCATTCCACATATACACAGACTGTGTACACACACATCCATTGATACAGTGTATGAAACACATCATTCCACATATACACAGACTGTGTACACACACATCCATTGATACATTGTATGAAACACATCATTCCACATATACACAGACTGTGTACACACACATCCATTGATACATTGTATGCATCACATCATTCCACATATACACAGACTGTGTACACACACATCCATTGATACATTATAAGCATCACATCATTCCAAATATACACAGACTGTGGACACACACATCCATTGATACATTGTATGAAACACATCATTCCACATATACACAGACTGTGTACACACACATCCATTGATACATTGTATGCAACACATCATTCCACATATACACAGACTGTGTACACACACATCCATTGATACATTGTATGCATCACATCATTCCACATATACACAGACTGTGTACACACACATCCATTGATACATTATAAGCATCACATCATTCCAAATATACACAGACTGTGGACACACACATCCATTGATACATTGTATGAAACACATCATTCCACATATACACAGACTGTGTACACACACATCCATAGATACATTGTATGCATCACATCATTCCACATATACACAGACTGTGTACACACACATCCATTGATACATTATAAGCATCACATCATTCCACATATACACAGACTGTGTACACACACATCCATTGATACATTGTAAGCATCACATCATTCCACATATACACAGACTGTGTACACACACATCCACTTGATTGTATGAAACACATCATTCCACATATACACAGACTGGTATATGTAACATCCACTGATACATTGTATACAACATCATCCACATATACACAGACCGTGCACACACACATCCATTGATACATTGTATGAAACACATCATTCCACACATATACACAGACCAACATCCACTGATACCACAAACACATCATTCCACACATACACAGACCGTGCACACACACATCCATCACATTGTGGATGCAGAACAAGATCATTCCACATATACACAGACTGTGTACACACACATCCATTGATACATTGTATGCATCACATCATTCCACATATACACAGACTGTGTACACACACATCCATTGATACATTATAAGCATCACATCATTCCAAATATACACAGACTGTGGACACACACATCCATTGATACATTGTATGAAACACATCATTCCACATATACACAGACT
This sequence comes from Pelobates cultripes, assembly GCA_933207985.1. Taxonomy (NCBI): domain Eukaryota; kingdom Metazoa; phylum Chordata; class Amphibia; order Anura; family Pelobatidae; genus Pelobates; species Pelobates cultripes. The sequence goes on along the minus strand of OW240923.1, from coordinate 5,517,840 downwards.
GTGTACACACACATCCATTGATACATTGTATGCAACACATCATTCCACATATACACAGACTGTGTACACACACATCCATTGATACATTGTATGCATCACATCATTCCACATATACACAGACTGTGTACACACACATCCATTGATACATTATAAGCATCACATCATTCCAAATATACACAGACTGTGGACACACACATCCATTGATACATTGTATGAAACACATCATTCCACATATACACAGACTGTGTACACACACATCCATAGATACATTGTATGCATCACATCATTCCACATATACACAGACTGTGTACACACACATCCATTGATACATTATAAGCATCACATCATTCCACATATACACAGACTGTGTACACACACATCCATTGATACATTGTAAGCATCACATCATTCCACATATACACAGACTGTGTACACACACATCCATTGATACATTGTATGAAACACATCATTCCACATATACACAGACTGTGTACACACACATCCATTGATACATTGTATGACACATCATTCCACATATACACAGACTGTGTACACACACATCCATTGATACATTGTATGAAACACATCATTCCACATATACACAGACTGTGTACACACATATCCATTGATACATTGTATGCATCACATCATTCCACATATACACAGACTGTGTACACACACATCCATTGATACATTGTATGCATCACATCATTCCACATATACACAGACTGTGTACACACACATCCATTGATACATTGTATGAAACACATCATTCCACATATACACAGACTGTGTACACACACATCCATTGATACATTATAAGCATCACATCATTCCACATATACACAAACTGTGTACACACACATCCACTGATACATTGTATGCATCACATCATTCCACATATACACAGACTGTGTGCACACACGTCATTCCACATATACACAGACTGTGTGCACACACGTCATTCCACATATACACAAACTGTGTACACACACATCCATTGATACGTTGTATGAAACATCATTCCACATATACACAGACTGTGTACACACACGTCCATTGATACATTGTATGAAACACATCATTCCACATATACACAGACTGTGTACACACATCTGTATGGTGAATTATAATAACGTTTTGTGATTTTGTTTTATCTTAGAGAAAGAAATTGAAACCTAATGTTATTCACTATGACTAAGCCATTCCAGATAGGATTTTAATTAAGGGACGACGGCTAGATAAATAGAATATACACCCATGGCTAGAAAGATAAGATATACACAAATAGATAGTATATGCATAGATGGACAGACACATTGAATAAATAGATAAATAGATCAAATATTGATACATAGAACATTGGCAGATAGAAAGCGTATAGATAGAAAGAGTATAGATAGATAGATAGAAAGAAAGCGTATAGATAGATAGATAGAAAGAGTATAGATAGAAAGAGTATAGATAGAAAGAGTATAGATAGATAGATAGATAGAAATAGTATAGATAGATAGAAAGCGTATAGATAGATAGATAGAAAGAGTATAGATAGACAGATAGATAGAAAGAGTATAGATAGATAGATAGAAAGCGTATATAGATAGATAGATAGATAGATAGATAGATAGAAAGAGTATAGATAGACAGACAGAAAGAAAGAGGATAGATATATAGATAGATAGAAAGAGTATAGATAGATAGATAGATAGAAAGAGAATAGATAGAGAGAGATGAAAAGAAAGAGGATAGATAGACCGATAGAAAGAGGATAGAGAGAGAGAGAGAGAGAGAGAGAGAGAGAGAGAGAGATGAAAAGAAAGAGTATAGATAGATAGACAGATAGATAGAAAGAGGATAGATAGATAGAGTATAGATAGATAGATAGATAGAAAGAAAGAGTATAGATAGATAGATAGATCGATAGTAAGAGTATAGATAGAGAGAGATGAAAAGAAAGAGGATAGATAGACCGATAGAAAGAGAGGATAGATAGATAGATAGATAGATAGATAGAAAGAGTATAGATAGAGAGAGAGAGAGATGAAAAGAAAGAGTATAGATAGATAGAAAGAAAGAGTATAGATAGATAGATAGAAAGAAAGAGTATAGATAGAG